>JAYMTF010001309.1:0-24335 GCA_036897485.1 Pelargonium nanum | reverse complement strand
ATGTGAGGTATACCTTGGTGAGACGGTCAACCTACATTATATGTGGGTTTACCTCATAATTTGTTATATTATCTGATAATAAAATATGTTTATATTAGATGGATAATGATAACTCTCAAATGTCATACAAACCCCAAATGGATGAAGGGTAATTTGGTCATTTTATATTAATACCCCTCCTTTTAGACAATTTTAACAAACAATACAAAAATTTCTCAAACTCCTTGCAGACATTATTTTACCAAACAAAGCCCTTGATCTCTATAGACATTGAAGTAGAGTTACCAAACAAGGCCATAGGCTATGATGTATAGTCTATATAATTATATACATATATATTGAAACTCAAAAAAAAAAAAAGTTTATTAATAGACAAATGAGAATGTACTAGGAAAAATGTACAAAGTGTGAACCTTACCCTGGAAGATACGAAGAAAAAATTAAAATAATGAAAGGAAAAGAGGGAGAAGAAAAAGGGAAGACCAAAGGTCATCAACTGTACGGAAGAGAACCCTCCTTTATTAGTGTGTCTATACAACTTCTGTTTGAAACCTTTTCAATTTCCCTATCAAAATTTGTTCTTTCGTTTTGGTACAAAACAATGTGAAATGTAATGGAAATCTGAAGGAACTGTGAAAGTAAAAAAAAAAAAAGAAAAAAAAAGAAGAAAGGATTCGCAATAACATCGCTTTACTTTTCCCTCTTTTAGCTCATCATCCTATTCATAGTCGTTGTACTGAAGATTCCTAGGTTTCTGTCTTCACTCTTTTGTTTATACTCATTTCCTTTGTTGTTAAGAAACCTTATTTCTGTCTCTATAAGTTTCGATGAAGTGAGTTTTTTGTTTGTTTGTTTGTTCGTTACTTGATTTCAGAGACTGAAGAAGAATCAGGGTTTTTGGAAATGAAGGGAGGGCAAGGAGAAGGTTCAAGGCATGATGACTCAAGATTTATTGATCTTTTGTTCTCTTGGTCCCTTGAAGATGTCTTCAATGAAGACCTTTACAAGGATCAGGTCTGATTTGGTCTATTTCTTTATGATTCTTACTGTTAGCTTCTAAGAATCTCTGCATTAAAAGTTTTATTCAGCTTTATATAATGGATCATGATCATGATCATCATCATGGAGATTGTGGAGTTCAAGCATTGAGAGAGAACAAAAGAAGCAAAGCAGCTATTATTTTATTTTGATTTGGCTTGTTATCATAATTGGGCTTAGTGGGCTGGGCCTTGTTCTTTTCAGGCCCAATATGACTTTTCCATAGTTCACAATCATAATCATAGAATTTGGCATCCCTGAGCTTAGCATTGGCAATCAATCAGCATGGAACACTCACATTTAGATTATTTGTGCTATAAACAATTCCCTCTTGACCAATAAGGGAATGAGTTGCCTTTATGTGTTCCTAGTTTACTTCTATTAGAAGTACATTTGCTCCTAATCATATAAAGAATCATTGTTGTCATTCCTACATTCTTGATTCACATTGTTCGCAATATATATGAAGATAAAAATTACATTGTTGGAGTGTGTCATCAGATACATCCAGAAGGTTAACAAGCTGTGTACTGGCTCTTTGTCGATTTATCTTTTTGAGCTCTTTATGTTTTGCAGTCTCCATGAATTCTCAAATTTAGTAAAGCAATCTTTTAACTTGTAAAAATATACATCTCATTAGGCTGTTTTAGGTTAATACCGTGTGCATTCAAACATACATCCTCCTGTCACTTTAATCAGTTTTGTTAATGTAAGTTGCTATCAACAGTCTTGTCTTTTATTTGGTGCAATCTTAACCAAGCCATCAATTTGTAATTTCTTAGGTCAAAGAAATACCCACAACATTTGAATCAGTTCAGCGTTATTTTGAGTCATTTGTTTTCCCTCTATTGGAAGAAACTCGTGCACATCTGTTTTCAAGTATGGAGGCTCTGTCCAGTGCACCTTATGCTGAAGTAATTGATGTGAATGATTCCAAACCATATGGAGATAGACTATATGATGTTCGGGTTGATACCTGGAAAAATAGATTCAGTGACCGTGGCAAGGAGCCTTACAAAACATTGCCTGGAGACGTTATGATTTTATCAGATGCCAAACCTGAAACTGTATCTGATTTACAGAGAATAGGGAGGACATGGTCTTTTGCAACTGTCACTAAAATCACAGATGATGAGAATGATGATGATATCAATAGCACATCCACTTACTTCAAAGTCAAGGCATCAAGAGCTATTGAAGTCAAACATGGCATGCAGGGGTCTATGTTTGTCATTTTCTTGATTAATGTCACTACTCACAAAAGAATATGGAACGCATTGCATATGTTTGGTAACCTGAAAGTTATCAATAAAGTTCTCAGCACTGAATCTGTGGTAAGCATTTCTTACAATTTCTTTTGTTCCTTGAATGTTTTATTACATTCACCAACACAGTCAAGTATTGTTTTCAATTTGGTTATATGATGCTGAGTGCTTTGTTATAATTTTTGTGGTCATTTGTTTGATTTTAGAATTTAGAAGTATTATCTAATTTATTGCTAAAGACAAAGTGAATGTTTGCTTTGTGTCTATAATAAAATTACTACTAATTAGCTTATTAGGTGCACTATAATTTTGTATTTGTTGAAAAGTGCAATCGCTCCGTGAGTTTGCCTTGTACTTTTATTTCCCTTTACATATCAACTTATTAAACATATTTAGTTGAAAAAATGTAAGGCATCAGGAGCTTCATTTTTTTTTTGTTTCGGCGAAATGGTCAACAGATTTGAGTTTTACACACAATTATGTATTTGTGTGTGTGTGTGTATATAGTTATATATATATATATATATATATATCATATTGCTGTTTTTTTTTATTGTAAATAGGTTGAGGAAAACTGCACTCTCTGCAATGTAGAGAGGGGGAGTCTCTTGGTTGAGATCGGTACAAGCATTGAGTCTAACTTGAATGAGTCCCAGCATGAAGCAGTTTTGGCTTGCCTTGGTAAAATGCAGTGTGACCACAAGCCTGCTGTGGAACTTGTATGGGGACCTCCCGGGACAGGGAAAACTAAAACTGTTAGCATGCTGCTTTATACACTCTTAAGGGAGAACTTAAGGACTATTACTTGTGCGCCAACTAATGTTGCCATCAAAGAAGTAGCCTCCCGTGTCTTGAAATTGGTTAAAGAATCAAATTTAAAAAAAGATACAATGTTTTGTTCATTGGGAGATATTCTGTTATTTGGGAATAAGGAGAGGCTCAAAGTTGGTTCTGACGTTGAAGAGATATATTTGGATTATCGAATTCAGATGCTCTCAGAGTGTTTTGGTCCCATGACTGGTTGGTGGCATTGCTTCACTTCAATGATAGATTTTCTTGAAGATTGTGTTTCTCAGTATCATATACATGTGGAAAACGAATTGATAAGAAAAATGGAAATCAGAAGTGAAAGTGATACCAAAGACAAAGAGAGTGAGGGCGATCGTGGAACTGGTGATTTCAAAAGGTATGCATCATTCCTTGAGTTTATGAAAGAAAGATTCAGATCTCATGTGTCACCGCTCAAAAGATGCGCTTTTATCATCTGCACTCATGTATCCAAAAATTATTTGCTGGAACGTAATTTCCAAGATATTATATCCCTTGTCGGGCTACTTGATTCTTTTGAATTTGTGCTGTTTTGTGACAATGTGAACTCTGAAGAACTGGAAGAGCTTTTTTCTTGTCCAGCAGTAGATGGAAATTCTTCTTTATCTGTTTTGGATATGTCTCCCTTGCAACACTTGCGGAGCAAATGCCTTTCCATTTTAAAAAGTCTTCGTGACTCCCTTCGCAAACTGAACCTTCCAAATAGTTTGAACAAGTACGCAATAATGGAGTTCTGTTTTCAGAATGCATCAATGTTTTACTGCACTGCTTCTAGTTCATATAAGCTGTATTCAGTTGCAATGGAACCACTTAGCTTGTTGGTTATTGATGAGGCTGCACAGTTGAAAGAGTGTGAATCAGCAATTCCATTGCAGCTTCCAGGTGTGAAGCATGCTATTCTTATTGGCGATGAGTGCCAGCTACCGGCTATGGTTGAAAGCAATGTATGTTGCTTTACTTGACAATTTTTTTATGAATTACTTGTGATTTCCCTCCCCTCTTATCCTTATTTATGGTTCAACCAACCAATGAATTTATCATTTATTTTTCTGTGAATTAGGTTTCTGATGAAGCTGGTTTTGGAAGAAGTTTGTTTGCAAGGTTGAGTTCATTGGGCCACTCAAAGCATCTTCTAGATGTTCAGTATAGAATGCATCCCAAAATAAGTTTCTTTCCTAACTCAAAGTTTTATGATAACCTCATATTGGATGCACCGAATGTTAAAAGTCCTCGTTACGGAAAATGTTATCTTCAGGGGCCAATGTTTGGTCCCTATTCTTTCATAAATGTATACGGTGGTAGAGAAGAAATAGATGACGCTGGACATAGCCGAAGAAACATGGTTGAGGTAGCTGTGGTGCTGAAACTAGTTCGTGATCTGCACAAAGGTATCTTAAGTAATATGTAATATTTGTATCATCATGGGAATCTTTGTCATGTAGTATCCTCAATCTACATAATGTTTGCATCATCAAGTTAGCATCAATAGTACACATTGGCAAGAGTTTCCATAAAAAAATTCTTTCCATGCCAGAATTTAATAACAAAGTGAGAACGAGATTTATCTGAAATAGTATCCTATCCCTTGCCATCCCTTTTATGATAAACTTAAGCCTTCTCTAGACATGCTGTTTTGTGTGAAAACAGTGTTATTAATCTATTGAATTATTAAATGGGCTTATTCTATCCTTACATCTACTTTGTGAGTGCGAGTGTGTGTAGTTGGTATTGAAATTGTGTTGTTTCTGTATACAGCATGGAATGAATACAACAAGAAAGTCAGCATTGGTATAATATCTCCATATACTGCTCAGGTTGTTGCAATTCAAGATAAAATGAGAAAAAAATATGAACAACTTGATGGCTTCTCAGTGAAAGTGAAGTCAGTTGATGGCTTCCAGGGTGGGGAGGAGGACATCGTAATAATATCAACTGTAAGATCAAATAGTGGAGGATCAATTGGGTTTTTGTCAAACCTACAGAGAACCAATGTTGCTTTGACCAGGGCCAGGTAATGGTTCAATAGGAACACTAAGAACATGCCATTTTCCATTGTTTCTGTGCAACACATTACATAATTACTGGTTCTATAATGGCTGCTTCACAGGCACTGCCTCTGGATTTTAGGAAATGAAAAAACGCTGACAAAGAGTGAATCTGTTTGGCAAGAATTGGTTTGTGATGCGAAGAATCGTCAATGTTTCTTTGATGCTGATGATGACAAGGAATTGGCCAAAACAATTTTACAAGTCAAGAAAGAATATGATCAACTTGATGATTTACTTAATGGAGATAGTGCCCTTTTTAAGAGAGCTACTTGGAAGGTAGATTACTTTTGGTTATAAATCATTATTGTTACTGAGCATATTTGTCATCTGGTGGTCATTTTGTAGAAGTTTATCTAATATCTATTGTGTTTGTAACATATTTGTTTATCTACAGGTTCTTTTTAGTGATTCTTTTAGGAAGTCATTTGGAAAGTTGAGGCAAGTTCGGACAAAGACAGCAGTTATAAATATTTTACTGAAACTTTCAAGTGGATGGCGACCTAAGAAGAAAAATGTGGACTCTGTCTGTGAAAGCTCTTCTCAGATTTTGAAGCAATTCAAGGTTGAAGGTCTCTATATTGTTTGTACAATTGACATAATGAAGGAATCTGGGTACTTTCAAGTTTTGAAGATCTGGGATATCTTGCCATTGGAGGATATTCCAAAATTGGTTAAACGGCTTGATAACATATTCGAGAGATACACTGATGATTTTATCAAGCGTTGCAATGAGAAATGTCTTAAAGGGTAATTTCGTATGCGTAAAAATTTACATGCTTTCTTGTATATTCTGAATAATGAGAATTACTTCATACATATTTATATTTTCTTCAGGGATATAGAACTCCCCATGACATGGGTAACTTCTTCAGACATTGTTCGGTACAAGAGTCTGAGCAACAATGAAACTAGTAGTTCAAATGATGATTCTTCTGATAGTAGATGCTATGTTGAAAATTCAAAAGTGAGCGAGAGTTTGTTGCTTATGAAATTCTACTCCTTATCATCTGGTATAGTGCGGCACATGCTTTCTGACTCGGGTGGTAAAGAATTGGATCTTCCATTTGAAGTGACTGATCAAGAAATGGAGATAATTCGATATCCTATAAGCACGTTTGTACTTGGAAGATCAGGAACTGGGAAAACAACTGTTTTAACCATGAAGTTATTTCAGAAAGAGCAGCAACACCTTATAGCGGCAGAAGGACTTAATGAAGGCAATAGTGGAATGTTGAAGGATGTTTACCAGAGAAACTATATTGAAAACAGTGAGGAAGAGGCTAAGGGAAATATACTGCGCCAGCTTTTTGTAACAGTGAGCCCTAAGCTATGTTATGCTGTCAAACAACATGTCTCCCAATTGAAGAAGTAAGTGGTTGGTTTAGTATAATACTGTTTTAGTCTGTTAATCCATCTATAGAACTGCAGTACCTCATAGTTTTTCTTGATAGTTTTCATCAACCTCATTTCTGGTTGGAGCATTGCATGCTATCCTTCTCCACAAAACCACCCTGTCTCAATGTTTTACAGGTTGATCCTGGACCTCCTCCTTACAGTCTTACTGAAGGAGGTAGACATAATCCTATAATTTCTTTTATCAAGGTGAATTGCGCTTTGATCAGAAATCCCTATTCCCTATAATACTTATGAGGGATCCCATAAAATTTATGTACTCCGTCAATCCCAAATGCGTTTCCACTTTCCTTTTTTGTTTCTTATATACCCTCAGGTGCATTTAGTGTAACAATCTCAAGTGTTTCTATCTCATTTATTTTAAGGATGTTATTAACTCCTTAGAAAAGAAAGGGGAGACTCTTTGGGAAAGAAATGAGACCTTATAAAACTTCATGTGATGTTAGTCCTCTCTTGCATATATCTATTTTTTTATATATCATGTATTGTTCAGTTGATATATATATATGAGTTAGCTCCATAAGTATTTTATTTTATCATGATAGCCTGGTTGCTTGTACAGTTTTGTCCATGGTGGGGAATATTCAGCGGAATGCAGTTCAATTGATCAAGACGAAATTGAGGACGTCGCACAATCAAGGGATATCCCTGATTCTTTTATTGATATTTCTCCTAACTTGTATCCCCTTGTTGTAACTTTTCATAAGTTTTTGATGATGCTTGATGGAACATTGGGTAATTCATTCTTTGAACGATTTCCTGATGCAAGGGAATTTTCCCATGTTGAAAGCGGAAGATTAAGGTCAGTTGCCTTGCAGACTTTTGTAAGGGTAAGGGAGGTTAACTATGACAAGTTCTGCACAAACTATTGGCCTCATTTCAATGACCAGCAAAAAAAAAGGTTTGATGCTTCCAGAGTGTTCACTGAGATAATATCTCATATAAAAGGGGGATTTCGTGCAGGAGAGGCCCTTGACCTCAAGCTCAAGAGGGAGGACTATGTTCGTCTTTCTGAGGGTCGTATATCAACTTTAAGTAGGCAGAAGAGAGAACTAATATATGACCTATTTCTTGCTTATGAAAAGATGAAGGCAGAAAATGGTGAATTTGATTTGGCCGATCTTGTGATCGATCTACACCGTCGTCTTAGAGATATAAAATATGAAGGTGATATTGTGGATTTTGTATATATTGATGAAGTGCAAGATCTGACAATGAGACAGATTGCTCTTTTCAAATATATCTGCAAAAATGTTAAAGAGGGATTTGTTTTTTCTGGAGATACTGCACAAACAATTGCCCGGGGAATTGATTTTAGGTTTGAAGATATTCGATCCCTGTTCTACAATGCTTTCATGCTGGAATCAAGAAGTACTGGAAATGATAGAAGAAAGGAGAAAGGGCAAATATCAAATATTTTTCATTTGAGCCAGAACTTTCGTACCCACGCAGGTGTACTCAGTTTAGCACAAAGTGTTGTTGAACTCCTTTACCGCTTCTTTCCTTTATTTGTTGATATTTTAAGCCCAGAAACAAGTCTTATATATGGTGAAGCCCCAATACTGCTTGAATCTGGGAGTGATGAAAATGCAATAGTAACTATTTTTGGGAACGGTGGAAATGTAGGAGGGAATATGGTTGGATTTGGAGCTGAGCAGGTTATTTTAGTGCGAGATGATTGTGCGAGGAAAGAGATCTCTAATTATGTTGGGAAACATGCTCTTGTATTGACTATTGTGGAGTGCAAGGGTTTGGAGTTTCAGGTCAGTGGTTCTTCCATTTTTATTGTTTGACTATTCAGAGGATGATTCTGATGGGATGCCTGTAGATCAAATTTGTCTCGACTATCCTTCCTGGAGTTCTTTCCTTAGTAACTTAAGATGATTAGATTCCAACAATAACTTTTATATGGTTATTGGTTTTTCCTTTTCTTTTATTAAACTTCTTGGTATTATTAAATTTGTGCTTTATTTTTTTGTAGGATGTCTTACTGTACAACTTTTTTGGTTCATCTCCTTTGAAAAATCAATGGAGGGTTATATATGAATACATGAAGGAACAAGATATGCTTGATGTGAGTTCCTCCCTGTCCTTTCCAAACTTCAATGAGGCAAAACACAATGTGTTATGCTCAGAATTGAAGCAATTGTACGTCGCTATTACTCGTACAAGGCAGCGGTTATGGATATGTGAGAATATAGAGGAACTTTCAAGACCTATATTTGACTACTGGAAGAAGTTGTGCCTCGTCCAGGTCAGGAAACTGGATGATTCACTTGCACAGGCAATGCAAGTAGCAAGTAGTCCTGATGAGTGGAAATCACGGGGTTATAAGGTTTTCTCTACTGGTCCTATTTTTTTCTCTGTTATTTGGACTTTATTACCTGCCTGTTTAATTCAGTTCTACTAGCCTTGATTAACAATATGTTACTATTATGACTACTTTTTGTGATATTCTTCTTTCTTGGGCAGTGCAATTGGTTTACTAGAGTTGCTGCTTCGAAGCATGAGAGTGAATAAGTTGGGCATAGCAAATTCTTGCAAAAAAATAGTAGCATAAGATGAAACCATTATTTATTATTGGCAGCATCAAAGTGTAGGACTTGAAATCGGGTTGAGTGAGCAGCTGAGTTCAATACGACCCTTGAGCATGTTTTAGATTTTCTCATCTTAGATTAGTTCTGCCCACCTGTTACTATGGTCATTGTCATGTGATATTTTAATTTTAATACATCATTAGAATGCTAAACCATAGGTTACACGCTTTGCCGATGTTTAGATGCATATATTTTGTTACTTTGTCAACAAGAGTATTTATTCTGAATGCCTTGCATTCATCTTTCTATAGGGCAATGTGAAACTGTTATGCAAATGTGTTCTCAGCTATAGTCTTTTCTTATGTTAATTACGATTTTGCACGTTAGTCGCCTTTCTCAAGTGCTATTGATAGGTAAATGTGAAGGATGTATTTCTTGCTCCCTATTTACTTGGTAAACCACCACTTTAGGAGTGAACATGGGTTTTATTTTCACATTTATATATGTATATTTTTTATGTATCATGCAGCTCTTGCGGGAAGGTAACTACCTGATGGCAACAATGTGCTTTGAAAGGGCAGGTGATACAGTTGGAGAAAATTTGGCCAAGGCTGCTGGACTTGATGCTGAGGCTGACCGCTTACATAGTTCAAATCCTGAAATGTCTTGTATTGTCCGTCGGCAGGCTGCTGAGATTTTTGATTCCATTGGCAAGGCTGAGCTTGCTGCACGGTGCTTTTACATGCTAAAGGAGTACGAGAGAGCAGGTATGTATTAGTTTTAATGATAACTTATAGCATACTGCTGCAATGATTTATCAAGGCTATACTACAATTCTCTTATTAGTCGTAATTAATAGTTTCATGAGATAAACCTAATATTCCTATTTTCAGTTTGAGAAGTAATGTCATCTTATTAGTTATTACTATGTTTGGATCTAATTAATTTCTTCCACTAACTTTTCATTTCTGGTAGAGGGCGTATGTTAAGCAGTAATGATTGTGGCATCTGGTTCTGATTTATGATCTTTAAGATTCTGAATGCCAATACGCTTTAAATTCTATATTTTTTTATTACTTCAGCTCAATCTTATAACTGCAGGTAAAATATATTTGGAAAAATGTGGGGAATCCGCACTAGAGAGAGCTGGAGAGTGTTTCTCTCTCGGAGGATGCTATGAGCTCGCTGCTGAGGTGTATGCAAGGGGCAACCATTTTTCAGAGTGCTTGTCTGCTTGTAGCAAGGGAAAACTTTTCGACACAGGTTTGCGATACATCCAGTACTGGAAACAACATGCCAATGCAGATGGTATTTTGGCTAGAAGAAATGAAGAATTTGACAAAATTAAGCAAGACTTTTTGGAAAGCTGCGCCCTTCAATTTCATGAGGTTAAAGACAACAGAGCTATGATGAAATTTGTTAAAGTTTTCCGATCCATGAGTTCAAAGCGCACCTTCTTGAAGAAGTTAGATTGTCTTGATGAGCTCCTGGTGTTGGAAGAAGAGTCTGGGAACTTTGTAGAGGCGGCAAATATTGCAAAACTGATTGGTGATCTTCCACTTGAGGCTAGTCTACTTGGTAAGGCTGGAAATTTCAGAGAAGCATCCATGCTTCTTCTCTGGTATGTCCTTGCCAGTTCTCTTTGGCCATCTGGAAGCAAAGGATGGCCATTGAAACAGTTTACAAAAGCAGAACTCTTAATGAAAGCCAAGTCTTTTGCACAGAATGAATCTGGCCCATTTTACGAATATGTCTGTGCAGAATCTAATATTTTATCAAACAAACAGAAAAGTTTGTTGGACATGAAACGCTGTCTGAGTGTTTGTCAAAGACATGGAAGTGTGCGAGGCGAAATACTATGTGCCCGCACAATTCTTGACGCTCTTCTTAGTAGAAATGCTACGAAATATGGGTTGGAAAGTGATTTGGTCTTGAATGTGACAAGCTATTCTGAAGACATGATATCGGAGGACCAGGTTTCAGCTGAAACCCTTGTTTACTTTTGGAGCTTTTGGAAGGAGAAAATAGTGAGCATATTCAAGTCTCTTCAACATCTTGAAGCCCCAGATATGACTGAATTCAGAAGTTATGGAGAGTTCTGCTTGAATTACTTGGGTGTATGGAAGCATTTCAACAATTTGAATACCATGTATGTTTTGCACTACCCTAATGCTGATTGGGTTAGAGAAGTTGATGATAGAGTTCTTCGGAGGAATGGGAAATTGGTTTTTATCGATAGTTGTTATTTTGTTTCTGCTGCTCGGAGTTACTGGAGTTCAGAACTACATTCTGTTGGAATGAAGGTTTTGGACAAACTTGATGCTCTTTTTCAGTTATCTACCAGGAATTCCTTGCCTATCTTTTGTCAGTATAGGCATCTTACGCATATGTACAAGGTCGCTAAATATCTTTTGGAATGCAAACTTCCGGGCGGCAGATACAATAATCCCAACCCCAAGGCACTACAAAAATATGTTGAAGTTGCTACTCAGAATTTCTTTAGCTACGTATTTCCTCTGGACTGGAGAAAATCGTCGAGCAAAAATATGATCTCTCTAAGAGGAACTGAGGCTTCTAGTGATCTACAGGAAGATGTTATATGTGCAAATGTCAGCTCAAATAATAAAATTACCCATGGGCAAATAGGAAGGGTGGCAGTGGCTGTTCTTGGCTTTTGTAAGTTGCGTAAAGAATTATATGAAAAGATTGTGAGAAGGTTTGATGAAAACCCAGCATGGAAGGCATTCATTCAGACTCTTTGTGGATCTGAACCGGCAAATGAGTCCAATCCTGCTCACATCACTGGATCTCCAAGAGAGCTATCTCTGATTACGGATTTCCATTCAGCTTTGTCAGATACATATAATGCCAACTGGAGGAAAGAATTCGACTATATATCACCTGGCTGTTTTTTGTATCTAGTCGAGCGCCTTCTCGTAATGACCTCTTCCTTTCATGGATGTTTTTTCACCACCAAATCTTCTTATCTTGAATGGCTAAACTCATTGGATGAGGGTGCCCGACAGAAGACCCATTTAGCAATCAATATGCGGCAATCTTTGGTGGTTAAGTTTATTTGTGATGTCTGTATGCAACTCCTCATTAACAAGCATGACACAAAGGAATGGGTTCGAAAATCTTCTGCAAATGTGATGAAGGATTATCAACTTGTGGTTTTGAGATCGTTTGTTATAATGTGTTTACTTCATGTGAATTTCGGGTTGTTTGCAGAATTCCTGTTTGAATTATTGAGTAAGAGCTATATCACTGAACAGCTACCATGGGAATTCTTTGATATTCTTCAATTAAGAGGGCAAAGAAATTTTCTGGTTGTTCTTGCTCAAGCTTGTAAAAAAATTGACAATCCGCTTGTGATTGTGAGGATGGGTGAGAATCGTTCAGCTCCTGCCTGTCCGAACGCGATTTATGTAAACATGAAAGTCAATCAATCTAGGGAGGACATACTGAGAGAGTTGTTCCCAAAGATCAATACAACTCCTCAGAACCAAGTCAGAGCTGTTGAAGTGAAGTCCACTACTGGTTCAAGCAGTGAAGTACTTTTGTCAGATAAGACTGATCTTCAACCTTCAGGCTTAGCTTCAGAACAGAAGGATATGAACTATACCTGGTCTTGGGATATACTGGAATCGCTCAAGTTTGTGAAATACAGAGAAGATCAACAGCGCTTTGCTTTGGAAGCCCAGACAATTAAGGTAATGCTTTGGAAGCTCAGACAATTAAGCTAGTGTTGTATGTTTACTCTTCTATCTCTATGCACATGTGTTGTAACTTGAGGGATACTAACTTATTATAGTGACATTGTTAGTAATTCATGCATAACTTTCTAAAAAATGAACTAAAGACACTTATTTAGGGAGAAAAATGCATGTGAAAGTGTGAAACATTGACTTTATTTTGGGACGGAGGGAGTATTAGTTTTTGTTTTTGCGATAATTGTATAGGATAATTGATCAAACATTATACATTTCCTTTTCAGGTTCAAATAGAAGAAAATATTCATCTCTTAACTGCTGCAACTGCTGCTGAATTTCACACTAACAGTGGTTGTAAAAATCTCTTTGAGGAGGCAGTTAACATGCTTGAAGAATTGAAGCAACTGGCTAGTGTATTAACTCAGAGGTTGGTTTAAATTATCAATTTTGTTATTAGCACTTGCATTTCTCCTTATTCTCTCTTTGGGGTTCTTATAGTGCGTCATTTGCTTTGTTTTTGGAATCAAATTTATATTTCATTATTTCCAATAAAAATGTCACTTGATCAGGCAATCTCTTATTGCTATGAGGTGTTCATATATATTATTGATGACACAAATCTTCTTAAAAATTTCTCCTGGCCTTCCAGTGAGGTGGACCCTGAGGGGAGCATTACAGCAATTCAACCACTTTTGGAGAAGTTGCAGTCAAGAAGGCCAAATCTGGAGCCTTATCTGAGTAAGCTATTCTCGCAGCTTGACACGAACATTGCAGGGGAGACATTTGAGAGCAGCAAGAATGATGAAGGAAGTGCTAGCAAGGATGAGGATGACAGCAAACTTGAGATATGCGAAACAAAGGTTTCAGAGCCTGCTGTTTCATCCCAAGGCGGTCAAGAAATACAAAACAAGAAAAAAGGAAAGCAAAAACCTAGAGCAAAAAAGAAAGCTAAAGGAAACAAGAAGAAAAAATAGATTGTCAATCACAGCAATTTGAGGTAATGCATTGCCATCAAAACTTGAATTGTAGTGTTTTCATTAGAAGACTTTTCATATGGTTATTAGTATAATCTTTATCAGGCCTTCTCTTTATTTTTGTATTTAACAATCAAAATCAATCCTGAAGTAGCAGCAAAGATGGGGCATTGCAATTGCATTACATGAATTGTTCTTGTATACATGTGCCCTCTCTCTTCTTTGTGCTCTGTTTTTGTAAGTTTGTAATCTGTGTTGCGTTAACAAGTAAATAATGACCACTCTAAAGTAATAGGCCTTGAACAGAAGTATGAGCGTAGAACAACACTTAGGGGCACATTTGATAAATGTTGACACAATGCATAGACTGAGAAATGTGATCCTCGCATACTGATTTCTTGATGGAAGTAGGGACTAATGGTTGCTGGTTCATGTGATGGGAGCTGCTCCTTCCAACTTACGTCCAGTTAACTTTAACGATTTAGTTCTAAATTGGAGTTTTAATCACACGAACAAATGACTTCCGTTAGAAGTTGACTTAATCCTATACGGCAATTTCAAGGTAATGTGTTGTTTCCAATCAGGTCCTAAATTGAACATTTTTAAGCTCTCTTAGAGCAGCTCCATCTGTGATCCCAATTGTTTCACCTGTGTTTGTTTTGAAGACTGGCTCTGGGAAGATGCTTGGTCAGACAGCTATACTTTGGCTACCAAATTCTCAAGGTTATACAGCTATTTTTGCTGATAAAAATAAAAAGTAGATTGACACACAGGTTAGATATATCCACCAACATTACAATCTTTCATTAATCAAATTATACAATAACCAGCCATTTATACATGACCTTCAGTTCTGTCATCAGCATATATGCGTCCGAGTTTCAATCCCAGCTCTTGGTAAAAGATTTACTGACAAGAAAACATATCCCTACAGCTCTAACAGGCTCATCTAACCAACAGCATCAACGAGAGTTTCCACAGCACAAAAATGTTGCAACGAATATGAAAAACTGGCAAAAGAATCAAGTACTATCAAGAAGTGCGGCATGTGCAACGTTTCAAGAATTTCCAGCTCCAATGTAATTGGTTGGAAATGAGACTTGTTTTTTCGGAACTTCAACAGTTTCAGCAGACAACTCCAAAGTTCACGCGGTTCCACTGACAGGATTTTCGTATTGTCTGGTATTGGCCTATTCTATGTTAGTGTACAGGAGCTACTACTTATATGAAAAGGAACCACAAGTAACAGATAATATAAAATGGTTCTCAGGACTGAAGTTCCAAACAAATGGGGAATTCCAGATTATAACAGTTCCATTGAAACACTATTTTATAATATTACACTTATACAGAAACAACAGACTAGTGATAAATCAATTTTTTTGGCACCCTACATCTCTTGGCAAGAATCAAAGTCGACCTAATGACTTGACTAAATTATATTTTGCCAAGAGGAAAAAGCAACAATATCACCAAGTATAAACAAAACTCCTGGTATTTACAAGGAAAAAAATAACTTTTTTTAGTCTAGACTGAAGAGAATTGCAGGGTCATGTCAAGTTCCTAACCTCTTAACTCCGCACTCTGAACAGAACTTGGAGGTCTCTCTCAAATATTGAGATCCACATTCATCACAAAACTTTGCAGGGCTGGTGGGCTGAAACACCAATTCACGAAAAGTTACTAATGAATAAGGAGAGACAAATTAATATAGAATGAAAGAAGCAAAAAGAAACTTCAGTCCTGATTCCTGGATTAAAGAACCGAGAAACAAACAAAATAATCAACCATGCCACACAACACAACACGGCCCAAAAATGAAAGTTAGAACAACAGAAAATCAAAGATTATAAGACAAAGGTCAGCAGCATGACATGTTTTTTCAGTAAAGCTGTCCAAATCATATTTTTCAACTCAAAGAACAAATGCTTAAATCTTCAATTCAAATAACGCATCTGATTTAAAAAAAAATCTCACCATTACATGCAAACGTCCACCAACATGGCCTCCCGTCAAGGGTTGTAAGCAAGCCATATGTTGGGAAATGGATGGTGACTGATGTAGATGAGCAATTTCATTCAAATGTGAAGGCGGGCCACATTGATGAGAAAAGTGCCCAACATGTTGACTTTGGTGAATTGGTTGATGTCGGCTCTGGTGAATGGAGTGAAATTGTGGCTGAGGTGTCAGTGGTTGCATATGATGCTTGGGAGGAGTCTGCGACTGAGCCTACATTTTTGTTGTTGAAACAGAAAAAAAAAACAGATAAGTTTCCATCTTATAATAGCTGATAAAAGAACATAAGAAAAATGAAAGCATTGACCACAAGGTTTATCATAGCAGCAGAGTAACTAGAGTTTGAAACCTAGTTAGCATGAGTTAGTTCAAATAGCAGAGATGGCATACAAAGATCTCACTCTGAATACTACGGTCATTAGGCATAGGAGGGCTACCACAAGTTCTTAGAGAAGACATTGGACCAAAAAAACTCAAAACATAAATTTACTTGGGTCTTCTACCAGAGGATGAGTCTTCTTTAGCACTAGGAGCTGATGAAGACAGCATCACGACTTAGCCCTCCAGCATCTACAGCAAGCGTATAGTCCGACCAATGTCCCAAGCAGTTTAATCAGCTCAGTCAATAATCTACAGTTGTTACAAACCAATGTGCTGCGCAGACTAATCAACTCAGAGTCACTATCCTACGGCTGTTAAAATTACAGCATACATATAAAATCAATCCTTAGTCTAACACATACCTCAATGTTTAACCAATCCTGGAACCACGACAAAGAAGCAAGCCTAAACATGTTTCTTTTACTATATTTCCACTTTTATTCCAGCATCTTTTTTCTGATTTTGGGAATTTTAGTAGATGTGTCAAGTTGAGCTTTTAACAAACTAGACCATTTAAACATCATGGTAATAAAAATAAAGCAATGTTTCCCATGTATAAGCAAATATACCAAATTCTATAATTGTTCAACGATGAGTCACAGAACAAATCACCCTTTAAATGACAGAAGTGCATTCATTGCAAAAAGATAAACTCGTAGAAAATCCTTACTTCGGTTATGGTGCGGAATCCTTGCACAGAAGCCATTGCAGAAGAATTATCGGCATCAGGGAACACCTACAAGAAAAATAAAATAACATCAGATAGGCCCAACAGAAGACCGATTGCAACTTCATTTCTTGAGGTACATAGTTGGATGCACCACTGAAATTAATGCGTCACTACGAATGTGTCTTCGTGAATTAAAAAAAAAGAAGAGTAAATCATGCATGCTAAATCAGATAGTGCACCATCATTTAGGATAACAATTCAACTAAATCTGGACCATGGATTGGAACCCTAACAACCACATGCACACAACTTAACTCTTATTTAATACATGGGAGATAACCGAAGTAGACTGTAGAATGAGTCAGAAGCACATTAAGCTTACAGCATAAGAAAAAAAAAAAACAGGAATTGCTTACAGATAATGTAGTAATGCTAGATACAGGGTTGGAGGCAACACGCCTGTACTTGTGTCTTGGAGAATAGAACTTATAGTCTCGAGCAGAGACAGCAACTTCATTCCGACCAGTCAATCGTCTGAACCTGTATAGATGAGTAAACAAGTTAGAAAGAGAAAGAGCCAATAGAAACTTCAGATTAGATCTTATGTATCTTAAGAATAACAGGAGTTAACTTAGAACAGTTAATTGGTTGGTATAGGTATATGCTAAATTGGTTAAACATAAAAAATAAAATAAAACAATAGCTTCAATATGATAGTCTATGCCTATTCTTACTCCTATATATTAAATCAAATTTAGGTCTCCTACATTATTTCCCATAACAACCAAGATCGAGGAAAAATTGGTTAAAAAAATGGATGTATTAGAGAAATATATTGTTTCATTGACACAAAAAGAGATATAATAATATGAAATAGCATAACCACAGATAACTACAAAAGATAGAAGCTTCTGACAGAATAGGCACATTTCCCATATGTCACATATCCAATGGGTTACTAATCATAGATCACATTTCGCATCTGTTTATCTAATATACAACAACCATTATAAGTGGTAACAAGGGCTGATTACTCCAAAACTTTTTCATTATGAATTAGATTTCTATCCGATTACAAAGTAACCAGAAAGACCCTATTCATGCTCCAGTTATAGCTTCACATCCTCCACCTTCCATGTTCTCATATTTTCTTCAAACACACTACAAATATTGGGAAACTGATTATGGACCTAGGATAGTGACCCCAAAAGATTACCTCGCCCATGAAATGCAGTTAAGCCCTTGTTCATAACAGGGACTTAACAATAAAACAATGTAGCTTATGCAAAGCAAGAGCCAAGTTGCTGAAATCTACAAAAATGAAAAATCAATTAATATGAAATTTGGAATTTACCACTCAGCATCATCAAGAGGCATATTAGGTCTCTCGACGATAGCTAGACCATTGACAACAACAAAACGAACTCTTTTTTCTTCTTGTATTACTAATTCTGGAAACCTGGATCTTGTCTCAACAGATGTTGCCAGTTCTCTTCTTTTAAATATGCAAGGTCCTACAGCAATAAGCATTAACACAAAGGTAATGAGTATCAAAAGGCCAAATTGAAGTTATAAAACCAAATACAGAAGACAGAAGTGCCAAAATTTAGCTGTGTTCAAATACACTAAAAGCATGGGTTTAACTGTTTAACCACCTAATAATAGTACATGAGGAAGAATGAAGTACCTTTTTTAGGAAATTTCTTAGCCAGTCTTCTATATAAGCCACCAGCAGCTTCAAGGGCAACTCCAATGGTCTTCTCACGAATACCATTCAAGGATGCAAGCCTAATATTGACATCTTGAGCTAAAGTTTCATACATATTTGCCACGTACATCAAAGGCAAAGCAAACCTTGGATCACCTTCATATCGAACCTCTCTTGACTTCCTCTTGTTCATTTTATCTTGCCCAGACTGAGCATCATAGTCGGCCTCAGAATCAGTGACTTCAATCACATGATCACTAATGAAATAATCCACAATAATTTGCAAAAATCTCGCCCTCGTTGATTCAATCGGTGAAATATCTAGTTCAAAATTTAAGTCAAACAAATCAGCTTCATACCTCCATTTCATACAACAAGCACTTATTGGAGAATAAAAAACAGGAAAAGGGAATATTGCTCAGTACAATCAACAGTGAACTAGAAATATGTGACAAATATTGCTCGGTACCCTCAATGCTCAAAATATCATATGAACATCTTGAAGATCCATTGTTCTCAATGCTAGAGCGATCTTCTTCTACTCCAACTCCAACACTGTGAAGTGGTAAAGAACTTCTATATGACTCGTGCATGCAGTCCTGGAAAAATACCATTTAAAAATTATGAGCGAAGGCAATTCTTCAACATAAAGGTGCCAAATCAAACTCAGAAATTCAGAAAAGAGTAAGCTGGTGCCAAACTACCTACCTAAACTAGGCTATAGTGAGCTGAAACCCACAATACACAATGCTCATGTGATCATATCATTCCTTGAACCAATAAGAAAAGGGAAAACGAGGATTGGTACCATCTTAGTTGCTTTGAACTAATCAAGATGCCCAATGATCAAACTTGAAACCGTAACAATAAGACTAGACAATTCACAGCTATAATCTTTACATTAGGCTTCAGGTGTCTTAACTATATATTTCATTGTAACATCTTGGTACTACCTATTTATCTATGATGTTCAATGTAAATCAATTTTCTCTTTCCTTGCACATTTTCTCACCAATTATAGTCCAATAACAATTTATAAAATTATGGATGATTTCAGCACTACATTATCATTATAATTCAAAATTTTAACAGAAAAACAAAGGTACAGACAGTAAGCATCTCATTCAAATTTCTCACCATCTAATATTCAATTAAAAAATCAAATTTATATGCAATTCAGCACCACATTATAAATTTGAGAAAGAAAGAAATTCAAAAACGAAAAAGGAAGAGAGCGAAGACTGACCACAGCATTGGAATCATCGCCGTTGTCCAAGCTATCTTCGCGATCGACGTCACTGATTCCTTCTATGTCAGCCTGCCGAGCGTCCACATCGACGGTGTTGAGGTCGTGAAGGGAGCTCCCGATGTACGAATTCGCCGATCGCAGGTTGTAGTGCTCCACCGGAACCCTACTCCCCATCGTCCCTAAACCCCGCCGCCGCCGCAAAAATCAGAGCGTAAAAAGAATTCAGCCACAGCCCTTCGGCACGGAGATGATGCGGCGTCTGCGCCTGTGAAGAAGAGATTCAGATGAGAATTGAGAAAACGGCATTGAATTGAATCAGTAGTTGTGTTGCGATTTTGGGTGTGAAGAATTTGATTAATTTGAAATGAAGAAAGAGTGAAAGATGGAGGGAAGATACCAAGGCTGAGGGTGAGACCGTACCTGAGAAAAAGCAGTGTCCAAGCCTCACTCCGATCTCCACACCACCTTCCAAACCGCTAGGGCTTGACTCTTTTTTCTTTGTAGTGACGGTGTTAGGATCCCCTATGCACGCCCTCACTCATACTTGTTATGAGCTTTTATCCATTTTTTTATATACGGAGTAATATTTAAAAATCAATATGTAGTAGTAGTATTTTATTTGATCGGACTTAATTTTTTACTATTTTTTAAGAGACATCCAGTAAGCGCATCCACATGAAGTTGACAAATATAATTACAATCCGAGTACGTACAATAACAAAATTTGGTCATAAAATATGTTAACCGATTTTCCTTCATCAAACCTGCAACAACATAAAATCTTTCAAACGGAAAGCTCTATCCTTACACTTCAAAATCGTAGTTCTCCAACGGTGAGATTCACAAGTAGGCATGTGAAATAATGGGATATTAGACCTAGATAAATCTCTAAAATAAGTTTCCTACAATCCAGAGACTTAGCCAAACGAAAAACCAATCTAAGCCTCCCAAATCTCAACTAAACCCACTTTCGCAGAGCTACCTCCACTCATGCCCCTCCTATGGTCTCGAGCAACTGCGCCCGCATTACTAATACTCGGATTACGAGAGAGGTACTATCAGTGTTGGTTTTTAACCACCCAGAAAGAGGAGAGACCCATGAGGTGCCAGGAGAACACATAGCCAAAAAATTTGAGGGCATTAATAAATCCGCTAAAGCAATGAACTCAAGAGAAGGTAAATCCTAGATTTTAACTCATTCATTGATATTTATGACCCTATTGATCGATCTTTATGTGGTAGGAAGTTTACATGGTATGGTCTCTTCTATGAAGCAAGCAGGCTTCACAGGTTTATAGTATCAGCTGACATGCTCGTCTACTTGACCAAATTGCCCATCCAAAAGATCTATCTCAAATGAATAGGGTCCTAGGCCCTTCAAATTTATCTACATTTGGTCAGAGTACCCTACATTCTTAGATTTTGTTGAATCCTCCTATAACATTATTGGCAACCCTTGCTTTACACTTGGAGGGAGATTTCACTTCTCAAGCAGGATCTCAGAAAATGGAATATTGAAGTATTTGGCCATTTGGAGAATATTTTCAATACCCTAATAGTAATATCTGATATAAACAAACTTGACCTCCTATGTGATCACATGGTTTTCTCCAAAGCCTATTTGCAAAATTGTGGTGGATGTTAATTTGCCAATAACAATGGCTCATGCCTCATTGTGGAACAAAGTTATGTGCCTCAAATACAGATGGAAATTGGAGGATTGTGATCTCACTCAACTCAACCATAACAACATCTGCTCTTCCCTTCTTCAGCAAATGCTTAAACTTCAATACAGCTCCCAATTCTTCAAAATCATCGGCTCTGCAGATCTACTTTGGAAGATTGGTAATGACATTGTCATCAAGTTTTTGGAGGACCCTTGGTTGGACCAAGCCTCACACTTGTTAGACTTGAACAATGCTTTAAAATCAGTGCATAATATATATAATGGAAGAGAGATCAATAGGCGATTTCCTAATAGAAAAATATAAGGATGATTCTGAGCGAACCCACAACCATGAGCCTTTTTTCCATTGAAGATTAGAAAAATAATAATGTGCAAAACCTATTAACTTTGATATCGTGAATCTGTCTCTGTTTTGAGATTTTCCTGAAGCCGTACTCACATATTCAACTAACAATGGTAGGTTCAAATAAAGATAAAAATCAATTTATTACACAGTGAATTGCAAAAGATTGGTTACAATTCTTACCATAAATTTCTTTACACTTGAAACAAATGAATGATTGACAAAAGAAAAGGTTGAGCACCACAATTAAATAGACATATAACTGAAAAAACAAAAGAATTTTCTTTTAGTGGCATTTGGAGATGTATAGTGTACTAATTGATAGCAGAGCAGATCTTCCTAATCTCACCGGTGCCGGAACCTTGGAGGTCGCCCATCTTGATCATGGCAGATGCGAAATCAGCCTTGAAAGTGGCCGGAGCCTTGCTGTATTGGGTCACGATGGAGTCTGTGGAGCCTCCGCTGAAAAGAACTTGATCAGAGTGAAGAAGGCCCTTCTTCTGGATGAGGTTCTTGAAGTAGTTGTTGTCAAATGAATTAGGGGTGACCAGGTCCAGTGCCGCCAGTTTTGCATCTCCGCCAGTGGCCGGACAACCGCGCTTGCGAGTGCTGGCGAATCCGGCATCGATGATGCTTCCGTTGTTGTAGATCCTGTCGCGGAATGTGAAGCATTGTGCTTGGCCTAGCGTATGCGAACCAGAGAGAGCCACCATGTCTCTTGGAGAAAGGCCTTTGTCACCAAAGAGGGAGACGAGCCTGTCAAGGTTGTCGTTGAAGCCAGGAAGTTGAGTGTTGGCTGCGCTTACACTTGTTGTCCTTGAATCTTTTCTTCCAAGCTTCACTGTCCAAGACGGACCACCCACCTGATCATCATCAATCAATTTATATTCCATTAATTAGATTTAATTATTGATTGATTAGCTGCAGCCTGCAGGAGTGTATGAATAATAAATTAGTAGCACTTACAGCAAAGGATGCATCTCTTGCAGCCACTGCTACGATATCAGCGCAAGAAACAACTCCTGGACAGATCTTCTCAACCTCAGTTTTAGCTTTATCTATCACCTCATAACCCCTCACAGACCCTCTGTTTGGCGGTGCGTTCTTTTCGCTCTCTATGGATTTGGAGGGAGCATCGTCTAGTAAGATTGATGCGTCACAACCCTGCATTATTGCAATTGCATGCAACATTGATCAATATTCATTCATGATTTCATCATGCAACAGTAATGAATGCATGCAAGTATATGTACCTGAACAAAGCAGTCATGGAAATGGAGGCGAATGAGAGACGCTGCCATGCGACGTTCACGAGAAATAGCGGTTCTAATGGCAGTTCGGATGGCGGTGAGCGCAGTGGGACATGTAGTGTCGTAAAATGTAGGTGTTAGTTGTGCTTCGCTTGTGGTCGCCATCATCATCATCATTGTTGTTGCGATCAACAACGTCAAGGCAAGAGCACCATTAACATTACTTGCACGGCTAGATTTTGACATTTTAAAGTATGTAATTGGCGCCAATACAAGACAATGAATTGCTGTGTAGTGTATTTGAAGATTAGAAAGGATTGAGTTGAAAATGAAATGTAGTGATGGAGATGGAAATGAGAGGATCATCAATTTATAGGTAGAATGCAGAGTAAGTAAACTCCATCATTCTGTGTTGATTAATTTAGTCATATATGATCAACTGGTCATTGTTTGCTGCTACTACGAACGCGTATATTTGTGATCATCATCTTTAGCCAGCTGCAATAATGTCGAACCAGTCACCCTTGTTGTTAAGGGCAACATGCCATTACTGACCCATTCTTCATAGTACTATGCCTTTATGCTTTAGACTTGTTCATATTTGTTACTCTCTGACCTTCACTTTGTTTATAAAAATATAAATTAAGTGCTAAAGATTCCTTCTACATTTTAATTTGGAGAGGAAGTCAATACTGTAGCACAGATTAATAATGTTTTTTTTAGAAGAAAGCAAAAATGTCAAAGTGAAACGGGTAGATATATAATGTTGGACAAAGGATGTCTTAAATGCTGGCTTTGAAATTTTAGGGCTCAAATCAAAATGCCACACGCCAAATATATATCTCATTCTTCTCACTCTTTTTGTTAATCCGGGTTGGTCCCTAGATTGTTTAAGAAATAGAAATTTGATCTTCTCGAACTAAGGAACTCCTTGAAAAGTTGAAATTGGATTGTTTCTTTTTAAAATGAAAAATAAGACAGTGTAGATAGATATGCTAAAATAGTTTACAAGTGACAAAATTGTTTTAAAATGGTAATTAAATGATGGTTTTGGTAGACAAAATGTTATTTGGTTCATTTTTAATAGGAAAAGTATTTTTCCATGTATAGTTTTTTACATGTATTTCACATGTATTTAATATTGCTAGTGAAAATGTTTAGGGTAGAGAATGGATAAGTTTTAATATTTTAATGAATTTTATTACAAATGTTAAT
>JAYMTF010001308.1:0-24357 GCA_036897485.1 Pelargonium nanum | reverse complement strand
TCATCCCACTCACACAGCTAGAATAACCAACTGCGCCACCCTTAGTGGTTGGTACAATATGTAATAGAGCCATTGTAACAAATCCAAATTTTATTCATACATTTTTTTCTATGTAGTTAATTTTTACTGTCATGTATATGTATCATTCTTTAATACAAATTTGTGTGTAGTACGCACCATATGTCATATGTGACATGAGTAAATGTCCATATACAAAAAGTATAAATTACTAATTATTTCAAAGAATTGCTCTAATTAATTAGTTCTAATTTATCATCAACTAACATATTTGTTTATTTATGTGATTGCTATTACAGCTCTATGGCATGGTTTTGTATATTACAAAATGCTAAGATATGTTTGTGATATTACACAATTTTTCACAATTTATAGTTAATGAGACGAAGCTCATCAACTTAAAATGCAGTTGATGGGCTACCCGTAAGCCGCACACAAACCGCCCACAACCTGCAAACAGGCTACCCGTAAAATATCATATATCAATGGGTGACTCATGAGTTTAATTATTGTAACCCGCTCACTTGCGAGGGGGTAGAAAATTAGGCTCTACGGGCGGGTTATTCGCTCATGAACACCCATGCAAGAAAGACTTGTTATTTTCATTAAAATTAATTTTCTCTCTTCTCATATAAAAAATAAGTAGTATGTACTTTAATTTTGTGATGAATAATATAGCAAAGAGGTTGGGACTATCTTATTTGAGTGCTTACCTTGACGCCGTGGGATCCAACTTCACCGACGGAGCCAACTTTGCCACTGCCGGTTCCACCGTTAGACCCCCAAACACTACTCTTCATCAGAGTGGTTTCAGTCCCATTTCCCTCAACGTTCAATTCTATCAGTTCAACGATTTTCATCGTCGATCCCAAATTTTCCGTACTAAAGGTGCCTAATCAATTTGATTTTCTTTCAATCACATATCAAGTTTTGTTTGCAACTTTAACATTTTTGTATATAGGAGTGTTCAAGAAACTATTACCCAAGGCTGAAGATTTTGGTCGTGCCCTCTACACATTCGACATTGGTCAAAATGATCTTACTTCTGGTTACTTCCTCAACATGTCTACTCGTCAAGTCATGGCGTATGTTCCTGATGTGTTGGATCAGTTCAAAACTGTCATTAAAGATATATATGATCAAGGTGGTAGATCATTCTGGATACACAATACGGGTCCTGTTGGCTGCTTGCCCTATGTCATGGATCGAATAAAAGTTCCGGCATCACAAGTAGACAGCATTGGTTGCTCAACTCCATTTAACTCTGCAGCTCAGTATTTTAACCGGAAGTTGAAGCAAACAGTTGTGCAACTTCGCAAGGATCTTCCCTTGGCCGCTATCACTTATGTCGACGTCTACACTGTCAAGTACACACTCCTCAAACAAGCCACCAAATATGGTACCTACCTAATCATTTCTCTATCTAGCTATCCATTGTCATTATGAGATATTCAGATCAGCCTTAGTTTAGAAATTTGATGCATATTGATCATGTGTAGGATTTGTTAATCCGCTGAGAGCCTGCTGTGGACATGGCGGAAAGTACAATTACAACATGCATATCGGATGTGGAGCGAAGATTAGGGTTCATGGTAAACAGATTTTAGTGGGGAAGCCGTGCAAAGATCCCTCCAAGGCCATTAATTGGGACGGCGTTCACTACACTGAGGCAGCCAACAAGTGGGTGTTTGATCAAATTGTTAGCGGTTCGTTTTCAGATCCTCCTATTCCATTGGAAATGGCATGCCACAGGCACCCACATTAGCATCTTTTTCCAGGTTTCACCTTTGATATGTAATTTGACTATGTAACACAACAATAATCTGAGAGAAATTCCCATGGACAAGACATTAGTTAAGCAGAGCATTTGCATTATTCATCATGTATTATCACGTACACATATACATTTGTATTCTATACAAAGAATGCGAAAAAAAGATTGAGAAAAGGTAAAATGTATATGGTAGCAGAGAAGCTCAAGCCATGGCTGAAACTGAAATTGAGTTTCTTCATTCATCTGTGATGACAAAGAATGTACAGTTGCCTTAGCATTTATGCACCCAACTGATCAACAGGTAGATCCTCAGGTCAGATGCAAGCAAGAGTCTGAATGTACCTATAGGCACTGAATCCACTAAAATAGTGTGTAGCCAAGGGCAGCAAATCAGTAGGCAAATGGTTAGTCAAATAACCAAACTCCATACATGCCATGTCCTTCAATCTACAGGTAATGACTTTCCCGGACACGAGTATCACGAGCATCGATTCATCTTCATTGTCTTCCCGAATAAGATCAAACACGGAGAATGCATTACAGTTTCCCGTCAGATTAAACTTGACACGCCATCGCCAATAAAGCTGCCCTTTAATGTTGCTTAGACAGACGTGATGATACTTATCCCAGCCAGAGTGATCCTCCCTCATTTCATAGATATCGAAAGTCAAATCGAGGCGATGGTCAACTTTTATCTTGTGGAGATGGCCTCGAGATTCTCCGAAATACCGGGTTCGGAACGGAAGGGTTGGGGCAGGCATTGGCATTGCTTTCAAACTGGCTGTGTCCACTTCATAGTACAAGGAAGTTGGACCATCACTGTCCCAATAAATTGCACCGTTAAAGAACACTGGAAATCGGAAATATACTGTATACCTTGGCTGGAAAGAACCTATTGATCGCCAACTCCAAGAATTGGCTTCCGGAGAGTACACCTCAATCCAGTACCGGCGGTGGAAGGATACAGAAATGAAACCCCTAATACAGATCACTCTATAATGTGGAGAGATTGCAGGATTGAAAGCCAAATTCAGAGCAAGAACATAACCGCGGCTGGTACTAAATCGGCAAGGGAGGATCTTGGATTCCTTGGTGGTGGGATTGTAAATATGGTGCGTGATTGAATTGTCGTCGGTGATCGGAAACCTGGGATCTAGCAAATGCAGATACTGGCCGTAAGTGTAGGCGCTGGCAAAGCTGCAGAGGAGCAGGCCGTTGCAAGAGTGCCATATCTTGACGAGCGGCCACGGGTGGTACTCAATGTAGGGGAAGGTGTAACACGGGGGAGAGAAAGCGGTGTTGAGATGGTGGGTGATGGGGATGGGGTTGTGGTGGCGAGCGGCGTGGGCGCGGCGGAATTCGGGGTCGGAGACGATGGAGAACCACCTCTTGGAGACGGCTTTGAAGCGGATGAGAGGCTTCGCCGGGAGGAGAATGAGGAACCGAAGAAGGAGATCTTTGTTGTATTCAAGAGCCGCCGGCGGTGGCGGATGGCCCATTGGGCGGCGGAAGGGAGAGTTGTTGTCGTCCGTCATTGCAAGAACCAAATCAAGATTGAATCTTTCACTTGCGATTTGCGAACTCAGTATTGCTCTGCTCTGTATTGCTCTGTTCTGTTCTGTTTCAACAATTCAGAAGCTGTGGGGTGGAGGAGATTATTTTGTTCTATTTTTTTTTATACTAGTTGATACTTGATAGTAGCGGGAACTGGGCTGTTCTTTTCGATTCTCTAATCATGCGACGCCGTTTTACCATTTTACCATCATGAACTGGTCTTTTACCAATTTAATTTGAATTTTATGCAAAAAAGATATGGGTTAATACTTTATTTATTTATTTAAAAAATAAAAAACAACACCACATTCATATATAAAAGTTAAAACAATAAAAATGATATTTGTCCTAAATTTTGTACAGGTTTTTTGTCGTGACAATGTATGTGATAAAAGTATTTCTGGTTAGTGTGGTTTAATGTTAAGTTTAAATGAATAATGACGTAACATATATACTACCACCTTCCTTCTCATGAATTTCTGGTCCGAAATGCTGTATTTATAAGACATATTATATATATTCTGATTAAGCACAATCATTATTAGAATATTTGTTGTGTCATCTCTTGTTAATTGACATATCACTTTGTAAAATATTTAAAACATATAACATTACTCACAAAACAATGGGTAATTGCATAACCCTGCCGACAACAAAAATTGCATATGATCCCACTAGGGGTGACAATTTAACCCGAACCTGACGGGGACCTGATGTCCGCGACTCGAACAGGGCACGGGGCGGGAATTTTTTCGGGGTATAGGGCGGGGACGGGGCAAGAAAAAATTCCCCGAATGGGGAACGAGGCGGGGACAAAGTAACTATACCCCGCCCCTCCCCGAATCCGATATATAAATAAATAATATAAAAATATATTTTTATTCTCATTTTAGTACTTAGATATGAATTATATTAGTTTTTGGTCAATTCAATTTAAATATATGTATAAATAAATAATACTTTAATGTTGTATATGACTAATATTTTATTTAATATTTCTCAAGAACAAAAAATTACAATTTTTTTTGAATATTTACATACTAAATAATATAAGTTTTAATAAAACGGGACGGGTTATGAGGCTCGGGAAATGGAACGGAAATAAGATCTCCAGACAAGGCACGAGGCGGGGACGGGGACGGGGTTGGAGATCGAAGCGGGGATCACTAAACCCTCCCCAAACTCGCCCCGACGCCCCGTTGCCATCCCTAGATCCCATACCCTTAAAGCATATGTATTTTTAGAACTCTTCCGGTGGTCTTGCAAATTAAGAAGTGTTTTGAATCCTTCTAACATCTTGATTCTTTGATGACCATCAATAATAGAACTTCTTGTTTCGAGACCTTAAGGAAGCAACAAATCTATTCCTTTATTTTTTGAATCGCCCATTCACTTCCTTTGTCTTTCTTTCTTTAAGCTTGCTTATCTTGAGGGCATTTTGTGACACTCGAGTCTTCATACACTCCTCACACTTGCCTCGATCTCTTTCTATAAGACTACTTATTAATCTCTTCGAGAGAACCATCCATTAATTGTGTCATCTCTTCCATTACTCCTTCATAAATAGTTTTTGCATAAACATCTGTCAGTTTTCACTGGATGTATCATCTTTGTCTTCAAGCGACGAGCACATGTCATTATGAGATCTGTTGGTGGGTCGTCGTCTCTGTCTTCGTCTTCTTCACCAAGTGGTCTGGCGAAGCCAACGAAGGAGTTGCAAGAAGTGAACCCACCTGCATTTTTCCCCTAAACGAATCAAATGGTGGACGATTCCAGAACCAATTCGATCATATCTTGGAGCCAATCCGGCCACAGCTTCATTGTTTGGGATTCACATGAGTTCTCCAAAACCCTCATTCCCTAATACTTCAAGCACAACAACTTCTCGAGTTTCATTCGCCAACTTAACACTTACGTGAGAAATCATATTGTTGCTTCTCTGACAAATTTACAATCTTTTGCTTGATATTGTTAATTTGTGATCTTGTTCTGTTTGGTGCAGTATTTTAGGAAGATCGATAGGGATCGATGGGAGTTTTCAAATGACTTCTTTCAGGAAGGGAAGAGACGTTTGTTGAGGAACATTAAGAGGAAAATTAGACCCACCAAGAAGCACCAGATTGAGGCTTCTGATTTAGCAAAACTTGGATTACAAGCTGAAGTTGAGATTCTGAAGAAAGATATGAACATTATGATATCTGTTGGTGGGTCGTCGCCTCTGTCTTCGTCTTCTTCACCAAGTGGTCTAGCGAAGCCAACGAAGGAGCTGCAAGAAGTGAAACCACCTGCATCTTTGAACACAACGTTTCAAATGGTGGAGGATCCCAGGACCAATTCGATCATATCTTGGAGCCAATCCGACCATAGCTTCGTTGTTTGGGATTCACATGAGTTCTCCAAAACCCTTCTTCCGGATTGTAGCTTCTATGACAAATTTATAATATTTTGTTTAGTATTATTAATTTGTGATCTTGTTCTGTTTGGTGCAGTGTTTTAGGAAGATCGATAGGAATCGATGGGAGTTTTCAAATGACTTCTTTCAAGAAGAAAAGAGACATTTGCTGAGAAACATTAAGAGAAAAATTAGACCCATCAAGAAGCACCAGATCGATGCTTCTGATTCAGCAAAACTTGAATTACAAGTTGAAGTTGAGATTACAAAAAAGTAATATATAAATACCATGCAATTGGAAGCAAAATTTTAAACTGAGCAAAGAAGAATTACAAGATATGAGATTTCTCAATTGGAAGGCTACACAAATTGCTTCTCAAATAGCGTTCAGAACAATAAAATGAATCAAATTATAGTTTTCAAGAGGCAAATAAATTAGCAATTGTAAAAATATCAATTAAAAACTAAAAAGAGAACACAAAAAAGCTCTCACCATTATACTAAAATAAATATAAAGCTTCTTGCTGTACAATTTTATACTGGGTCTCGTCTGGTCCTAACATACCACACTTTGTACGGCCTTCAATTGAAAATTAAACATACTTTTGCTAATCTCATGAATAATTGATGAAAACAAATCTTGTTCATTACGGACATCACCTGAAAATCAGACGTGTCTTTTATGAATTGCTTATTTCATGAATTATTCGTGACAATATACCTTATTCCTTACAAAATAAAAACTTGAGGCTTTGCTTATTAATTTTGTATGTGAATTGAGAAGTGAGCATTCTTTAACACTTGCTTATTGTGAACCATAAAATATGATATCATTCATTATGAACTTCCATGGAAAATTGAGCATACTTTTTAGGGTTTACAACTACTTGTGTTAGTCTAAGAAATAATGTCATAGGTGACAGGATGAGCCTTCAACTTTCGTCTATGTGGGGAAAAAAAATTAAAAATTGTACGTCACTTAAACATTGTTCGCAACTAATTAAATTAAGATGTCACGCATGCATACTGTTGTCTTTTTTTCATCATAAAGAGAAATAATGTATTATAATAAGAAGAGAGGCAGAAGATTTTCAAGAAAATTGATTTAAAAAATAAAAGAAAGATCAATTATCATACCAAAGACCATATATAGTAACTTTAATCCAAATTATTATAATTAACATATACTTTCTATAAATTTTATATATTTCTTGATTCATACAATGACATTGAACCTTATTTATTGTGCATATCAATAGAAAATTAAACACATGTAATAGTTTAGCCTATAAAACAAAACCATATAACTTGTACACTTGCCTTTTCTCACCATTCATATAATGAGAATTGAAGGACAAATTTGAGTACAATAATCATGAAATTCGCTATATCCATCTTAGTGTTCCAATATAGTTTTACCAAGGAATGCACATGCAAGATCCAAAAACACAATAGGTATGACCACCTTTTTTGCAAGGAAATTTTGCGCAATTTGAATCTTTACTACATATATTTTCCTTTTTATTTGATGACTCCTCAGAACCTGCAAATCATATAGTTTCATTAGCGATACGATGAGTATATATTATCAATAGATGTTTTAAGCTAAACCAAAATTAATTATGTTCTTGAGAACTTACAATCAAAAGCTCTCGAACAAGATGCATCTGCAGCATTTGAGTTTAGGATACCTATTGAAATTCCAAAAGGCATGTTCATAAGTATATTTTAATAAAATGAATAATTAAATTGTCACAAATTGTGAACTTTATTCAACAATTAAAATATTTTGTACGAGCTAGCTAGTATGCACATTAATTTCAGAAAGATACTTACAAGTTGCTACTAGCATGACAATCAAGAGAGCCAACTTGAAGCTAGAAAACTTCCTCATCTTTTCTGCTATGAAAAATGGTTGGGTTTAGGATTGATTATATAGAGCAAGTATTTATTATTAGGGGTAATTACATATATATACCCTATGTTATACCTTTTTTACACTTAACCACCATGTATTTAATTTTGAAACAATTAACTACCCTTTGATATTATTATTACTGCAAACTATTGACGCCGTTTAACATTTATTTAAAATGACTAATATGCCCCTTATAAACAATAATAATAACAAATGAATTCATCATTTGAGTATCTGAATCATCACAACTACTCTCTCTTAGAAGCCCAGACACCAAAAATACGTATTTCCCATAAACGAATCAATTTGAAGCTTCTTGATCAGTTGTTATTGTTGAAGATTGAAGAAGTCTATTTATCTTGTATCATGTAAGCTTATGGCAATTTGTTCTTTCAAATTTCTAGGGTTCGGGTACAGAACTGATGGGTTTCAAGAAGTTTTATCCAAAAAAATTGCTTTTCGCACAAACTTTGATTTCGTAATCTGAATTTATATATGATGATTTTGTATTTAATATACTGAAAATGCAGAACAAGGAACATAAATATGTTATGAACTTAAGGGAAGTTGATGAGAGGATATTACTTGTTCATCGTAGGGGTAAACTTGTTTTTGCTTTTTTGAAACAGAAGAGTACTTGTAAATTGGAGCTTTATAACTACAGTGACAGTAACTTTCATCTCCTATTTCTTCCATTCACCAAAGAAAAAAAAAATCGACCAGATAAACCAACTTCTACCTATGGAGAAATTTTTATTTTTTTAGCACGGGAGAAAAGGTTAAAAATAAATGAGAAATTTTTTTCCGGATAGATTAGGTTTGATTATCATGTACTTGTCACATTTTGCAGTGAATTATTTTAAACTATTTTTGTAACTTTAAACTGCCCTGAACAATTTCTCGCATGGTCGCTTCAAAGGCTCCCTGCCTTATTAGAACACCATCAGGACATCCCGTCTTTCTTGAACACTAAGATGCTACTCGATGAGTTTCGATCCTCCCTGTGATGCTTGAAGGGAACATGAGAACTCTTAGACTCACTCAAATTCTACAATAAGTGTGCTACAGAAGTTAGAGCCCAAACCGCAAGTGAGCCTCAAAGCACACCCCACCTTATCAACAACCAACCATGCATTGACACATGATAGAAATTTTTATAGTATAAATATTCATCTCTTGTTATGATAGAGGGATCCACATTTAATTAAGAACATTTATTACTCTTTATACTTTCTCTTTCTAGAAAACTCTTTCTAGTTTTGTGATTCTTGAGTGAAAACTTATTATCACACCTAAGACGGTGTTCCGAAAATACATCCGATGTATCTATTAACAGAGTGTTACATAGCGCTTGTCATAAGTTCGAGATCTACGATTAGAAGCTCAATTGAACATTTGGACTTACACCATTTTAATATCTAGGATATCCCCTAATAAGTGGATAAAACAATAAATAAAATCTAGTGAACCTGTTGACGAAGTCAAAACAAACTTATCAATAACTAACAGAAAATGTTTTGAAAAGTTCTTACTTCCTAGTATTCAAAAGTTGCATAATAAAGCCATGAACCAACTCCAACGACAACAAAGAAGCCATGAACGTTGATCAATCTCCTGCTCAGAAGGTCCAATCCCTGCCAACCCTAACCGCTGCCACTTCTCTCTCCAAGCCAGTTATGGAATACGTCAATAATGAAGTCGTTGGCCAAATGCACACAAAGACTGTGAAAACAGGCGAAACCGTGGTATCTATGCTCTAAAATAGCAGAATTTACGACTAGATAACTCGTATAAAATACGAGCAATCAGATCACATGTCTTTTATATTACTGGAACTTAATTATAATTGTCTTTTTATCGCATCTCTCTAACACTCTCCATTTCATGTGATTGGCAACGTATTACAGGAGAAGCTCCCTGTGTTGGACTTTGATGTTGATAAAGATATTGGGGATCATGATGAACCGAAGAAACCACCCTCGATAGAGTGTACACCATTCAAGCTTGTTGAAGAGCTCATGGATTTGATAGAGTTGGCTGCTAAATTGCGCAGCGTTAACGAATTTGCGGTAAGACTTGGCCATGATGGCTAGTTAATTATGTTTACATATAATGATCTTGGATTCATTGAAATTTACTATATTTAATTATGTAGCTAGATAGTTTATCAACTTATTTGATTTTTTGTATTTTCCTAGGGTTTTGTAATGTTCTTTAATTAATCTATTATTTGATAATGTGTGTTTTGGGAGATGTAAAGAGCACAACGAAGCAGTTTCCAGGTTAATTTGGAACATAATGAAAGTAAATTTTTAAAAGGAATGACCTGCTGGATGGAAATTTCAACTAGAACCGAGGATTTTGTTGTGGATACTTTGAATCTTCAAATCAATGTCGGCCCGTATTTGGGGAAATTCTTCGCAGATCCAGCCAAGAAAAAGGTTTATTTCTTGCACCTTGGCATTTTGGTTTTGTCACATGTTTAATTATTTCGTGTTGTGATAATATTAATTTATATACATAATTAGGTGATGCATGGAGCGTATCGAGATATTATACGGCTTCAACTGGACTATGGAATATATGTTCGCAATATGTTTGACACTGAAAAGGTGTTTTACTCTTAATCCCTTCTAATCTACTCCTAATTGAAGCATTATCTCAGTTTTATTTTGTTGTGATCCTCAGGCCTCGAGGGCGTTGAAGTTGGAAAGAAATAGTTTGAAGTACCTCGTACGTCATTTTTGTGGAGTTACTGATAATTTCGACGAGTAGGTCTTTTATTTGTATTACTTAAAATGCATCATTTTCTTTTACAATGTTCTCTTCAAAGTTGTCACCAGAATGTTGACTGGCTGTTTCGACCTCTTAATGATAGGATACTCAGGTAATTACTTTTTATGATTCTTTAAAAAATGTTTTGTTTTTTTCGTAGATTATTTTAATTTCTGATGCTATATCTAAAGCTCTTGCATTACTTATCTGCTAAAATGTGCTTCAGCTTGAGCTTTCATTATGTTCTTCTCATAGAGTTCTCTTTTGATGACAGATATTCAAGACAACGTACACATTATCTATTGCATATCTATGACTTAATGAAAGTCCAGTTGCTTTCAATGTCAAAAGAGTCTGAAAATGCTGATTCTCCTTTGGTGGAAGAGTCTGTGGCAAAGGAGAAAGAAGATGGGGCTTCAGAACATGATGATACCTCTCATGTACCCGTGTTTGGTTCACAAAAGTAATTATTTTAGGTGCATCATCTTTGATTAGACGTACAAATAAGTCAGTTTGGACGAATTTCGTACAAATAAGTGCGTGAACTTTCAATTTTAAATAATTAAGTCAAATTTAATATTGATGTTGACCTTTTCCGTTGAAAATAATTATATGACAGTTCAAGTGTCATTTTTAAGATGTGGAGCGCGACATAGACATGATGATGTACCACTTTAGTGCATAAAAGATAAATAATTTTACGAGTCAGGTTGTCAATTAATTATTGGAAATTAACTTTTTTTTCTCTCTGCTCTATCTTCCTCCTCACCATTTCATCTTCTTCTAATTGTATGTACTTTCCTCCAAAGACAAAATCAAACCTGAAATTCATCTCTTTTATCCCCTCTAGTGGTCTAACAATGGCCAAAAATTACTCGGGCCTCTAAGCCTTTGATCATGAAATAAACGAATTCTTTCGTCATTGCCAACTTGTCGGACACTCCCCATTTCAAGAATCATATGAGATATATGTCCTAATGCTCCTTCACGGGAATAAGATGTTTGGGCTCGTCATCAAGCACCACCTTTGCTTTCCAATCATTTCCAAATTAATTTCTCTTAATTTTTGAAATTCGTCTTTCCACATTTCAGGAACGTAATCAGCCTAAAGAGCCCTAATTTATGCTTTGACGCTCAACCCCCTTAGACCCCCACAAAAAAACAACTAATTAAGTATGGGTAAGCAATGTGTAAATATTATTATTACATAAAAATGAGTACAAAATACTTTAAATAAATAAATATATATATATATATATAATTTATTATAATAAACATAATTAAATAATAGATTCATCACATCTGAATATTTTATATTCTTTACTTTTTATTTATTTTATAAGTTTTCATGTATAGTTCAAAAATGTCATTATGTCCTTGAGTCACTTTCATATTCCTGGGTATGGCACCACACTTAAACAACATAGTGAGTTGTCAAATTGCATCATCAAGCCACTTTCAAAGTTCCCATCAGCATGGTCAGGTCAAAGGCCCCCGTACATCCTGTCTTTCTTGAGCACCTAATTTGTTTTGATCCTCCCCGCAATGCTCGAAGGGAACAAAATAACTCTCAGATTCACCTGACTTCTGCAATTAGTGTGTATGAGAAGTTAGAGCTCAAACCGCAAGTGAGTTTCAAAGCGGACTCTATCTTACCAACAACCAACCACACATCGACACGTATAGTAAAAACTTTTTATAAGTATATATACTTATCTCATGGTGTGAGAGAGTGATTCATATTTAAGAACATTTATTACTCTTTGTACTTTCTCTTTCTAGAAAACTCTTTCTAATTTTGTGATTCTCGAGTGAGAACTCATTCTCACACCCAAGATGGTGTCTTGAAAATACATTTGAACTATCCATTAAACGGAGTGTTATATAGCGCATGTCAAAAGTTCGAGATCAACAATCAGAAGCTCAAGTGGACATTTGGACTTACACCATTTCTTAGGATATTTCCTAACACGTGAATAAGACGTATGATAAAGACATTCTAAGAAAGTGATTGGATTTACTTCTCAGAAACAGCTCATAAACATATAGAGCTTATAAACATTTCCCTAACACGTGATTTTTTATTTCATTTTTCTCTATAAAAAATTACTTTTACGATGAATGCATAATTTGAAATCTCAAATTTGATACATAAAAGTATTATTGTATTTTACAATTCAAAGACACATTCATATTTTTCTTGAAAAATTATATGATTTTGACATGAAACCCACTCAAATCGAGTATTAAATCTTAAACCTACAGATTTGTTTTATTTTTATCACATTAAATTTTAAGGGTACAAATCTCTTTTTCATGGTCAAACACGTTTTTGTGTTGTTGCTGATTATAAGTTAAAAAATGAAAAGCTAGGTATAATCTTTAGCTTATGAGTTATTTTGAATTTATCATACGCGTAACTTGATAAAAAGAGTTTTTTAATAGTTATAAGCTAGTTTGATCAAAGCTTAGACAAACATACTCTAACGTGGACTGAGTCAAAACATACTCATCAATAACTAACGGAAAATGTTTTGAACAGTTCGTATTATTCAAAAGTTACACATTAAAATTAAGGATATTCATGTGTTTATAAATACGAAGTAAACATCTATAATCTTCATGGTTGATCTTCACATGAACCAACTCCAACGACAAGAAGAAGAAGCCATGAACGTTGATCAATCTCCTGCTCAGAAGGTCCCATCCCTGCAAACCCTAACCTCTTTCTCCAAGCCACTATTTATGGAATCGGACGATGAGTCCACCGAGAAGACCAAGGTGATAAGGAGAGAGAATAAGCACAGGTTCATTCATGATCTGGTTAGTCTCCATTGAATTTGCTAAAATTATTGATTGTTTTTGATAAAATTGTGTTTCTGTTTTTTGTAATGTTTGATCATCTATGAAATTTATACTGACTTTGAATGATTATTATATGATTATGGTATGAATATTATAATGATTTTTTCTCTTGTGCCACAATGATTTTGTAATTAATGATACGAGTATCCATATTCATATATGTAGTGTTATATGGTGGATGTTCTCTAACACTATCCATTTCATGATGTGATTGACAATGTATATATGTATCTTCTTACTACAGGAGAAGCTCTTTGAGTTGGACTTTCATGTTGATGAAGATATTGGGGATGTTGAACCGATGAAATCACCCTCGATAGAGTCTACTCCATTCAAGCTCGTTCAAACGATCGAGGATTTGGAAGAGTTGGCTGATAAATTGGATAGCGTTAACGAATTTGCGGTAAGACTTGGCTATATATCATGATATGGCTAGTTAATTATGTTTACATATAATGATCTTGGATTCATTGAAATTTACTAACATTTAATTATGTAGCTAGATTGTTTATGATCAACTTATTTGATTTTTGTATTTTCCTAGGATTTTCTAATGTTGTGCACAATGAGCTACGCAGTTTCCTGATATGAAGAAATGACCGTCTCTTTGTGCCTGTTTTGACTATTATTACAACTTTCCTGCAGCTTGATATGGTATATAATAAATATGAATTTTTACGAGGAATGACCTGCTTGATTCAAATTTCTACTAGAACTGAGGATTTTGTTGTGAATGCTTTGAGTTTACGCAATAGTATCGCAAAGTATTCGCAAAGTATTTCAGGATACCTTTCATGGATCCTGCCAAGAAAAAAGGTTTATTTCTTGCACCTTGGCATTTTGGTTTTGTCACATCATGTTTAATTACTTCGTGCTGTGATAATATTAATTTATATACATAATTAGGTCTTGCATGCAGCGGAGAAAGTTGTTTCATTGCTTGAACCCGAATTTCGATTATATGTTTGCAATATTTTTGACACTAAACAGGTGTTTTACTCTAAATCCCTTCTAATCTACTTGTTAAAACGTTTATTTTATTACTTCATCTTATACTTTACCATCTGTAACTGAAGAACTACTTGAAATAGTTCATAACTTCATAATTACTTATTGAGTTGTATTGATGAAATGTCATAGCAATATATATTTGATGTATATGTTGTTTTGTTTTGATCCTCAGGCCTCAAGGGATGATTTGAAGTTGGAGAGAAATAATTTTGAGTACCTTCTGCGTCATTTTTGTGGAGTTACTGCTGATTACACCGAGTACGTCTTTTATTTGTATGAATTAAAATGTATCATTTTCATTTACAATGTTCTCTTCAAGGTTGACACTAAACGTCTTGCAGATACGAGCATGCAGACTGGCCGATGTCACGCCCTCTTTCTGATAAGATGATCAGGTAATTACTTTGAATGATTCGTGCTCGTAAATTATTTTGATTTCTGATGCTATATCTAATGCTCTTGCATTACTTATCTGCTAAAATGTGCTTGAGCTTGAGCTTTCATTATGTTCTCTTTTGATGACAGACATGCAAGAGAACATACTCATTATCTGTTGTATATCTATGACTTAATGAGAGTCCAGTTGCTTTCAATGCCAAAAGAGCCTGAAAATGCTGATTCTCATTTACTGGAAGAGTCTGTGGCAAAGGAGGAAGAAGATGGGGCTTCAGAACATGATGATACCTCTCATGTACCCGTGTTTGGTTCACAAAAGTAAATTGATTAAACGTATAAATAAGTCACTTTTGACGAATTTCGAATAAATAGGTGCATGAATTTTTAATTTTGAACAACTAAATCAAATTTAGTATCGGTGTTACTTTCTCAGTTCAAATTAATTATGTGGCAGTTTTTGTGTTATTTTTAAGATGTGGAGCATAACATAGACATGATGATGTGCCATCTTTGTACGTAGAAAGTAAATAATTTAACGTTTGTCAATTAATTAATGAAAATTAATTTACATTTTTTTCTCTCCACTATATCTTCCTCCCCATTGTTTTGTATGCACTTTCCTCCAAAAAAAATAATAAAAAATCATATAATTTTTAAATTATTTCAATAATTTAAAATTTTTAAATCTTAAGGGTGCATCTTAATCTACCTTTAAAAAAAAGGGTACATCTTAATCTAAAATGTGGTGCTTTTAAAGAAAAATGGTAGAAAATAAAATTACTTATTTAAATAATTATGAAAAATTATTGGTTGTAAACATTGCCAAAAGATTATAAAACAAAACTAATATTTAAATATCTAAATTTATTCAAAGTATGCATTTTTGAGAAACAAAATCGATAATTGAGTTTCTTATGATAATTTGACAATTTACATACAATAAATAAATAAATAAATAAATAAAACTAGCATTACTTGATCTGAGCATAGAATTATGAACTTTCCTCTACACATTTCCAATCTTTCAAAAATAATTGCATATAAACATGCATTGTTTCCTAAAAAAATGTTTTTGAAGAATATTTCTTAAAAAATTAAATTCATAATGTACCTCCAAAAAAATTAAATGAAATTTAAAATAAAATATATAAAAAATGTCTCAATCAAACATTCGAGCACAAACTTAAAAAAAAAAATAGTTTAAATCGTAATATAAGAATAAAATAAATAAAAAATGAGAATATAATTTCATCCATATTACTATATTAGCAATCAAATTGTTCATGATCAAGAGAATAAAAGTAACAATAGGAATGAGGGTTTCCGATCTAAACACCATCAAACCAAAATTTATAATTCAAACACTACCTTAATGAATTTAACAAACCATCCATGAGTCTTATAGTTTCATTATGATGAGAAGTTACAAGATTATCTGCAATGGCAAATTCCAATCCTAATTTTTTTTTTCTTTTCAAAATACCCCCAAGAAAGAGGTGCAAATAGCTGAAGGCTGCTAACCAAGTTTGGTGAAACCAACTCCAAGGATGTTACAACAGTAATCTGTGTTTGTATAGTTAATCACCGTGAATCGTGTAACGCTCCCATTTCTTTGTTGGGTCATATATCTGCAAGAAAGCAGTAATTAAAATTTAAATGACAACTGATCAGAGAACTAATGCTACAACTCTCATCATTGCCACACCATGATAGTAGACCTACTGATGTGGACAAAAGATCTGTAATGCCATACCGTCTAACTATCTTAAGACTTCTGAATAAACGGTCGCATGGCATGTGCATGTTCAAACACATATACGTGCGCAAGCGCGCACGCACACACACACTATATATATATATATATATATGGTCATATGGAGAGAGAGAGAGAGAGAGAGAGAGAGAGAGAGTACCTCCCATCTAGAAGCAGGGAAGATATGCTTGTTCTTTTCATACCAGTGCCTCTCAACAACTTTCCCCGCATGGGACTGAAACACATTGAAGACAAATAAGAAACATCCAAGTAATCAATGTGGAGCAATATCAGATGTGATAATAATAAAAAATTATATGAACGGGAAAATCACCATTTGAGCAATTAAGCACTACAAATAACTTGTCCCGGAACATATGTTAGAAAGTAATATAAAGAGAGGATAGTTCTGGACATCTACAATTATTCTGAAATGAAGTGATTATAATCCAATTTCCTAAGGCCCAACTAGTATCAATACATGCACAATTTATGGGTGGATACTATTTGCCTAAAAGAAGCTAATAGATTCAACTAGGTATAACACTTTTCTTCTTCTTCTTCTTCTTCTTCCTTTTTTTTTTTTTTTTTACAGCGATTTACCTAGGTATAACACTTAAGTCCACTAACAAAAATGATATTGCCTAGATTTCTTAATTCCTCACCCAAAAAATAACTACAATGATATTAGACAACCAACTAAAATTAGATAACAATTTACATATGTCAAACAGCTGCTCGTGAATGGCAAGCTAGCTTTCCTTAAACGAGCACAGTCAGCATAATTAACCAAACAAAATACCAAGAGAAATATTTTGTTTGAATCCAACTTTAGCAAGCCAAGGTTTAAAATCTTTGGATAGAAAGGCTGCATAAAGTCCACAAAGACATCATGCATTCCAACAAATTGGCTGCCCAATAATCACCCATACAGCAACAATGTACTACAGATAATCAGCTGTCTCTGAGTCTGCTATAAAATTTCTACTGGGCAACACGGGTCATGGGCATTCAAAATTCTTATTAGAAATTAATGCAGGAGTACCTAGTGGCCCATTCAGGCTCTGAATACTATAGGGGAACCTTTGCTTGGGAATCAAGCTCAAATCAAGATCCGAGCTAAACTGCACGCAACTTCAATTAGAGTAGGCAAATTATTGTGATCTATCACACCATGGTTTAGTTTTGCATGCATATATTAGGACATGTAATAGGTGTCAATTTAAGATTTTAACGTGTAAACGTCTACAACACTAAAGTATACAAGAAATTTTAACCTGGGTCTCCCTTATCTTCTTGTCTTCTATATTTTCCCAGCAACAAAAACAGTTGGCAACTTCCTCTAACTAATATATAGAGGAGTATTGATTAAAAGAAAATAATTTACCTCATCTTTCTCAATGGTAGCATCAGCTATTGTCCGCACATCTTCATGCACATCGAAGTGAAAAAGCTGTTCACAAATAAAAACCAAAAACATAAATAATCTGGCAAGTTCTTCCATTTAGATGCCAACCAAGGCAGTTCATTATTATTATTTATTTATTTATTTTTGTAATTTTTCAAGTGTTGAAAACCATGCAGCTGTCAATTATTATGAGAATGAAACCTTTCGTTTTGAAATCTAAAAGAACACCTCTGCATGACATTGTTGCCACAGTTGCTTTTATCCCACTATTTCCTCATCAGTCATGAAAAATAGTAACAGATACAACCTTACTTTCCTAGAAGTGTAATTACAAAGAGCAAAAACCCTACATAAGGATATGGGGAAAAATAAGATCATATAAACACCAGTTCAAAATTATCATTCACCAGAAACTCAATGGTATACAAAATGTAAAATTCCAGAAAAGAATAAAAACATTTGCTTCTTCAACAACAATATCATATACAAAGTCCAGTGGTAGATCCTTACCGGTCCACTTTTGCCCCTCGCCTTGTTAATGATCAGCTCATAGAAACTGTGTTGCTGGATACCACAACAATTCCAGAAAAATAATTAAAGTAAGTTAACACGTATTCAAAACTATAATCACCTATACTATGGCTTAAGAACATGATTGCAAACCCATCTTACATGTGGAATGATAAGATCTTCTTTAACGTAAAGCAAATTCTCCACAGAGGTTGTTCGAACCTCTCGAAACTCAGGTGCAAGTTGCTGCTGAACGGCTCTTAAGAACTCTCCAATGGTATCACCTTTACGTACCTGAACCAAATAAATAAACAAAAAATTGAATTATATTTCATAGCCCAAGTATCTAATTATCTAAAAACTGAGAAAGAATAAAACTAAAAACATCAAAATACAGCTCAGGTAGTTTTACTAGCCTGGATCGTCCTCCTATGACCTGCTCCATCCCAATAGCTGTAAGTGATTTGAAGGGGCTCATCTGAAATGAGAGGAAATTTAATTTTAGGACAAATTCTTCACATGTTAATAATTGAGTAGACTGTACACAGGTCAAGAATGCAGAATTACTTCGAATCTGTTCCTGCTCACGAAGCCACTGTTTTTGCAACCTTTCACGCTCAGCTTGTTCCTCTGCCTCCCGCTCACTGAAAGAACATCCTCAGCACCCCTATGCTATTGTTAGGGATAATACCAAAGAGAGAAACATGGAGGGCTAGAAGAGAAGAGCAAAGAGAGATGCCGTACCTGTCAGGCAGAAAACTGGTCTCTACAGTAGGGTCTTTCCCAAATTTTCCTATCTTCTTTGGTTCGTAACCTATAAAGACCAGGAGAGAAACTGTTACACCCAATATTTTTATAATAAAAAATTAAGACAGTTACATTGCCCAAATATTTTTACAACAATGAAACTCAGTTGCATACATGTTGTAGTTACAATTTAAATTAAACCTAAACTACTAGGATATAAACTATATACAAACTTCAAGAGCTGCTGATTTACACTGATAACTTTTTCAGCAATCTTTTCTAGATTACAAATCAAAATTGAAACGCGCAGAAAATATGAACTAATGTAACTTCTGAGACTAATTCTTTCTCAGCCATTGCAATTCAGTTACAAACATAGTTCCAGAATAGCACATAATTGTCAAGGCATTAGGAGGTTCTATTCTGAGTACTTGCCTTGAGGCAAACTTCAAATATATCGATGTTATGTAAGTGTATCCACATAATAGAGGAATGACAATTTCATAACAATATAGCATTGACATAATAATATCATCTTTCTAAAGCTATGATTTGCCTGACAATCTAGAAGACATCAACTCCAACTTCTACAAAGTGAACATTAAACAATCATAGTCATCAATTCAATTCACAATTATGCTATCTAGGACTATTTTGTAAATGAGCACTGGAAAAATTAGCATATATGCTCTATCCTACAAAATCAAATATATATAAATAAAAAAAGGATATATAGCCTTGTATCTTGCCTAACTTATGAATTGTCATGTTTAAGCAAAAACTGTCAATGACTATAAATTGATTATATTGGAATCTGATTGGTTTTACCTAAAAAATTGAGTCAATACAGTTCTGCAGTTTCCTTTAATTTAAATAATCATAATTTATTTCCAATAACTTGATTCAAGTTGAACTATCAGCAGTGTTTATAATGGAGCACCATGGCGCAAGGTGCAGCACATGGTACTCCTCGCCATGGACTACTCATGGCGCAACGCTTTCAAGAGGGTGCGCCTTTCTTGCATCATCTGACGAGGCGCACGGCGTGACGCAATTGCCAAATAAGGAGCGTCATACTCATATTGGAATGTAAATCAGTTTCTTTATTATTTTATAAAACAAGTTAAAAGCTCATAGGCCTTTTAAGTTATTAGGGTTATAAATAAAAGAAACTACGATTAAAATCACAAAAGGATATTAATATATGCACTGTAACTTTCTATATTTTATCCTTTGGGCAGCTCTTTTTGCCTTCCAAAATTTCAATTTCAAATTTTTCATCCACAATTGCAGGACCCCAAAAACAGCGGTTATTGAAGAGCATTCCAACAATAAAACAGCTATAAATCTTTTGATGAGGAGGATGAAAATAGAAATTCTACTTGAAGAGAATGAGAACTATGATATTTAGATTTAATATTATTCTTTTGGTTTTAGATTTATATCATAAGAATGATGATTTAGAATTTAGAACTATCAATTTTATCATTTACTCATTCAGATGATCTTTTTACTTTTGTTATCTGTTAAATAGGCCTAGAATATATATTTTTATTTTAGTACATATGTTCGCTTCGTCTTATTTTCAAAAGGCGTGCGCCATAAGTCGTGACTCCAGAAGAGGTTTGCGCCTTGCGCCGTAAATAACATTGACTATCAGTGAATTATTTTCAACTATGGTTAAAATTAAAGGTCATCCTACATTTATGTTATAATCTAGTTCATAGTTTAAAGAGATGGCATCTCTAAAAAAAATCTCCAGTCCAGTTCACATGGAGTGCTCCATGATTCCACTGTTATGCAAATATTCATAAGCCACTGTCTCATATGTCCTCGATAGACCCAGACACCCAATTAATGTTTTCTTCACCACCAGAAATAGCTCAAGCACTCATTACCCTCAAAGAAGGGATGGCTGCCTAAACTGTAACTAGCTCAAAAACTAAATTGCAAACTTACTCATCCTGAGTATATTGGCGTCTGTATAAGCATTGTACATGGCAAAAATAAATAATCAGTACAATAGCACTTCAGTTTTAATGTTAGCGTATAATATTGGAAGAATGTTGCAATCATAGAACTGCCTCTCTCGATGGGACAACTCATGGTAAACAATTCTTGATGCAGCATAACAAGGTCAAGTCATAGATCAGTATGAAAGGAGAAATACATGTGAAGAAAGTTGGATTAGCAGGCTTATAAATCATACAATTGGCAGAACTTAAGGCATGAAGCAATTTTTAGCAGATGAGTTCACTTCAAAACTAGATTATAGAAGCTGCATTCAACAAAATCTACTTACTTTCTTCTGCATCCTCTTCTTCACTTCCATTCTCAAAATCATCAGCAAATGATAAACGAGAATTGCCCTTTATCTTTCTCTTCTTACGCTTTTGCAACTGAAATTCCTCCTCCCTGAAATATATAGAACAGCCCACAAAGAAATGAATAAAAATTAATGTTAAGATAAATGGAAGTGCAACAAATAAGATATCCACATAGTTTACAATTTATACTCACTCTTGTTGTAACTTCTGAAGTTTCTCCTTCTCTTCCTCTTCAATTTTGTTCCGAATATTAACCCTCTATAACAGATCATCATTACTCTATGTTAAGCATCCAACATCTTCATAGTTTGTAAAGAACAAAAACCACATGATAGATGTAAAAAAGAGGCTTAGTTACCTTTTCAACATATTGTTCTCTTGTAACCAAACCCACAGTTTCCTTCTTAAAGGCAGTCTCAAGAATCTGAAGAGCCCATAAAAAATAAATCAATACAATGTAAGAAAATTAAACATACACAAAACACAGGCAATTATAAATCCATGCGCCATTTTGTCATTATCCACCTCAAAACTCACATTAAACTACCTAGAAACCAACCAGAATGGCCCTTAGTTGATTCAAACATCTAACTTTGTCATCCAGAGTATATCAGATAATTAACGATGGAATTTAAGAATGAAACCCTAGAATCCTAGATTGCTATGACGTCGAAGGTAAGGGATTGTGAGAAACCGTAGGAAAGGAAAAAGGAGTAGTGACCTCGGAGGTACTAGAACCGAATTGGAGAAGACCAGGTTGGCCCTGAGTTGATTCGGACTTGGTTTTAAGCTCTTGAATTTTGCGGCGCTCGGCTTCTCGCTGCTTCTCGAGTCTCCGGATCCTGACAGCATCTTGGGCCGTGCCCACGTATCCGTCTCCCATGCCCGACATCTTGTGGTTGCTCTCAGGAACAACCTACCTCGATTTCTTTCTCTTCCTCGCAGGAATCCAAGAACGGACAACCTCTGAACCGCCGATGGATTGTGTTGTGTTGAGTTCTAGTTTTACAATTATGTTTAAGGACGGACGATGAAGCACTTGCAGGGCACGTGCTGGTTACAGGGCCAAATAAACCTCGGTCCGTATGGTCTGTATTGACACTGACCCGGCCCACCCGAATTTCGCACCATACGTCATTAGCCATAAGTTTTTACGACTATTACAGAGTCTACATGACTAGTCAGGTCTCTGAAATGTGAACGACCAGACCCAAACACGGGACGCAACTCAACGGACAAAAGATCAAAATTTGAAAGAGAAACGGAAGCGAGCCATTGTTGTGTTGTGGCTTCAAACAATTAACCAACAACCATGTCTGGTCAAACTCTACCGGACGAGCTCTGGACCCGTATTCTGGAAATTGGCGTCCAAACCTCCAATTTCAATTTCAAAGATCTCTGTTGCATCTCCATCTCCTGCAGACGCCTCCGCCGATTATCATCCGACGACTCTCTCTGGTCCCTCTTGCTCTCCTACGATTTCCCCCATAACGACACCGCCTCCACCGCCACCGCCACCTCTAAAGCCCTTTACAAAATCAGGTACTTTATTTTGATTTCCATTTGTTTTCCTCGAAAATCCCAATACAGTAAAGTCAATCCATTCTTCTCGTGAATCGTTAGGTTTGAGAGGGATAGGCAAAGGAAGCTCATGTCCCACCGGAGGGCGGTGCTTAGAAAGGAGAGCGAGGTTATGGAGCATTTGAGGAAGCTTCGAGATATGGAGGATCGGTTGGGTAAGGAGAGTGAGAGATTGAAGGCGGCGAGTGAGGAATTATCGAATTTACGCAAAGTCAGGTAATGGGTCATGATTGTTATTCGTGAGGTTGTTGGAAATCTGAGTTATTGTGAAACCAATTGGTTGGTGCTGTTATGGATTCAGGCAAGCTTCCGTGGCTTTGAATGTGTGGCAGCCGGAGGTTGTCCGAGGAAGGCAGAAGCAGGTGGTTGAGCAGTGTGTTGTGCCTGTCGAGTCTCGGGCACATGCGCTGGAGATGGAGGTTAGGCTTTGCAGGCAAATGATAGTCGGGTTGAATAAGGTCTATGTAAGTGTTAGTGTTTGAAGCAAAAGTGTGTGTTGAGAGGTGGGTGGATGATTTTGGGGACTCTTTTATGATACCTGTGTAAGTTATTTTGGCAGAAAGATGAGAAGCATAGGCTCGATAAAGCCAAAGTACAGTTGGCGTCAATGAAGTATCATCCTTTGCGGGACTATGCTTCAACTTCAACCACTAGTGCATGGGGCTGAAGAACAAAGTCATAACAAGAGGAAGAAATTGAAAAGAACCAACTACCGTAAGTCTCTAAGTTCTTGATATTCTGAATGCTAGATAAGAAAACAAATATCTTAACCATTGACCTTTGTGCACCTCTTCTTTCTGCTTTTGTTTACTTTCTTATAGTTTAGACTCTATGCTCTTATCGGTTCCATACATGCCTTGCAAACCTAATTTTAGATTGCTAAGTAGTATTTCCTCTTTGCAGCGACATTTTTTCTCAATGCATATATGATTACTTAAACCTTAGCCTGATGTTAAATGATTTTTGGGATTGACTTTTGAAGTGTATTGCTAATTGCTACCACCCTTAGTATTAGTGTTGTATGTTTAACCTTTTGCTTTTATGTTTAAAAAACCTGGTAGAGGCCTATTCCGCTACGAGTACTAGTACGAAGTGTTTGCTATAGGGTATGACTGCAACTGTGGCTAACCACCAACTTTCTGTTACATTGATACTTGGGAGGTATCAGTAAGTTGTTTCAGAGTTCTAGAATACACACACAGTCATGAATATTTAGTACTTCGATTTCCAGAATGAGGGCTTGAAGTTTGTTCTGATATAAAAAGAGATTTTTTTTTTTATCATCTTTGCTAGTAATGAGGTTGTTTATAAAAAGTAGCTCAGGTTTG
>JAYMTF010001307.1:0-24360 GCA_036897485.1 Pelargonium nanum | reverse complement strand
ACACCCAACTTACCGCTCCGTTAAGTCAGTCATTTACCAAACATAACTGACTTAACGGAGCACCAACTTTCAGCTCCTTAAAGTTTTCATCACCTACTTACCGACAACTTACCGTGACTTACCGACATGAAGTAGTGTTAACAAACAAGCTCTTAGTGTCAAATATGAACACAAACTAAATACTATATATTCAAATTTGTTGCATATCACCTATTCAAACTCTGCTCTAAATATTAAATATCAGAAGCTGAATCATTTTGTCCCTTATTAATCCAATGTAACTCAATCATTGTGTTTAAAAATACATGTTGCTTGTATTACATTTTATTTTATTTTATTAGTTCCTCCTTTGCCACCTTTTATTTTGTTATTCCTTAGTTTTCAATCTTTTCCTAGACCTGTTTTCGTTTGTCTCCCATTCTTTATCAGCTATTTTCAATCAATCGTTGTCAAGAAATCCAACAAATTGTGATTCCCCAATACATTGATATATTTTAACATAATCTAATTCAACAAGATCCTTCTTTGTTTTCTTCTCTAACTTTCAGCCAAAATAGTGCCAAATCATGTTGATTGTACTTGTCTTATTAGTAGAAAAAATATACTTTTATCTGTATCTTAAAGTAATATTCTTGACTTAAGTCCATCTATCCACGTGCTGATTTGGCTCTAGCTAGGTACGTCTCTCTTCACTTGCTTTGACATCAGACAAGTGTTAAAGAATCTCATGTCAGTGAAATATAATGAAAAGATTACGATGCAAGTGAAACCATGCTAAAAAGTTTGACCTCTTAATTAGTAATGGAATCCAAAATAATTATGTATATTTAATAATGAAATTTAACGTGATATCATAGTCGATTTTGTCTAATGATCCATTTGTCTTACCTTTTGACTTGCGTCCATCATCCACATTACGTCTGAATCCGTTCTCTCTTATTCAGTTTGCTGGAGTGTTAAGTGATACGTTCAATTTAACTTTACTATATGACTCAAAATTACGAATTTATATCTCATGTAACTAGCTAGACGATAAGTTCTTCGCTGTAAAGACATTGAAACGGATGGACACAAAAAAGTCAATCCAAGGATCTGAAAACTTGAATAAACAAGATTCAGGATACTCGGTTTTCATAATGTTGTGATATATACATTCATATTTTAGTATATTACACATCACAGTGAGAGATAGGTGTCTGTTAAAAATTCTGCAGAATCTGATAGAACATAGAAGGTCAAGGCCTGGCATGGTGGCTCTTGCTAGGCTCTAAATGCATCTTCTTATCCATTTTGATATAAGTGATAAATTATTAGCATTATTGAGTTGTGTATATAGTTGAAAAGGAGCTACTATTCAAAGTCTATAACATCAACAAAAAGAAACATTTGAATATTGCAAATTGAAACACTTTTATTGGAAATGTAGTTTTCTCTACCAATCACTGTATTAAAGTATGAACATAAATATGCAAGTGTAGTTTCGTTGAAACTTTCTTGAACCGACCCAGTTGGATTTAATTGAGAAGTTAAGAGAATTATTGTTAGCAATTTGTATTGTATATGGTTTTGATTCTGAACTTGGTATAGAATATGATTTAAATGTGATCACACTTGAGTCATATGAATCTGGCCATAATATGATACAAAAGAGGACTTTTAGTTTCTGCACAAATCTTATTATTTTGTTTTGAAATTTCACTGATAGTGATATGATTGCTGTGGTTGTGCATTCTTTTTCCTCTCAATAATGGACGATTCTGCATATATTTTAATAAGTCTTTGCTTTCTCTATGGTGTCATGCGACAAACTTTCAGATTAAACCTAGTCTTATCATTTTTAAGAAAATAAATATATATGATATAACCAAACCCTAGTTGGCTTGTCTTGTCACGAATAATTATAATATTTATTTTATGTGTTGCAATTTGCTAACCTGGTAATTAATTAAAATTAATTGTACGGACACAGGAGAATGCTTACTCAGGATTAAGAGAGTTAGATAATATACAAAATAAATGAAAAAATAATAGTGATATTACGTTCACAATGGAATATACTCATGAAAAAGGGTGGAGATTCACACTAGATTTGGACGTTATGATTATATATATAATCAAAAGTAAACTAAAATTATATTCTTCTCAATGGACCACGTGCAAAGCGAAATGCGTGTTAAAATATGAAACCAATACTGAGTTTTCAACCATCAATTAAACTTTTAGTTGTTCGACTATGATTGCGTAATTTTTTTTCGTAAACCGGAATAGTATGAGATTATATTTGTCAGTGTAGTACCTTTTAAAACTCTTCAAGAGGCTAGAAACTAATGAGTTATGGAGAAGCTACTAGAAATTTTAGTGGTGGTGTCCATTGAGATGTTTACAGCAATATATGTCGACAGATCCCTTCTTAGTACTATGCAGTTACTGTACAACGGTTGAATTTTATATTGCACTAACCAACCCATTAATTTTCCGGAGAATGATCTACAAGTGCAATCATGGCTTCTCCCATTCTGTGACCCATCTGCTTTTTAATTTCGAGCCTCTCATTTTCTGAAACCGAATCACAAAGAGATCATCTGACAGTAATATGTGTGATTCACAAGGAAAATCAAAACCCATCAGGAGAAAAATAAAAAAAGGTGGTATATATGCAATGCATTGTGGTAGTGAAAATGAAAACACGTGAGTCTTTTTGGTCACTCACATGCACCTTACATTGCTCTTCTTCTTCTTCTTCTCTGCAAGTGATTGATGGATCTTCAAAAAGTTGCCATTAGTAATTTAAGGTCAATAACTCAGTTTTGCCTCCAATTAGGAAAGGGTCAATATTGTGCATCAAAGTGTATCTGAAGCACAGATTTAGGTCTCCAGTTTTTGCTGCTAGAACATGTAAATTTATTTTATAAAATCAATACCATGATTAAGGTTATAATGACATGAAAGGAAAGAGAAAATGGAGTTGCTATTATATATGAACTCTTGCAAGGTTCTCGTGATTCATCCTCCAAAGCATAAAAGTAATTTGATTGATGACTTTTCTTTTGTCATCTGATCTTGGTTGCAATTCGGTCAATCAGGGACTCTACAATATATTTGAGGTCGTGTTCACAAATTATCAAGAAAATATATTAATTTCAAATGTCTACTTAAGCTTATGGTTTTTAATTTCGAACATGCTTTAAACATGAGAATTAATATGGACTGAAAATCACACAATTAGAAAAAACTATAAATAGATAGAGTAAAAGATGATGATAAATGTGTGTCTCACTCTCTTACCATGAGAATGATATTTACATTCACAAATAGTTTCCGACACGTATCGATGCGTGGTTAGTTTTATGCAAGGTGTGGTTTGCATTGGTACACACTTGCGGTTTTGTGTTTTAGCTTCTCGGGCGCACCGTTTGTTGACGCTGGATGAATTTGCGAGTTCCCGCATCTTCGTCGAGTATTGCGGATATAGGATCGAAGACCTAATTATAAACATCTACGACATCAGATAGCTAGCATTTTAGTGTTCGAGAAGAACATAATATGTTGTTGGTGTCCCGTGAGGCAGAGAGCTTATTAGGGGACCCATCAAGGTGGAGACCTTCAGAACAACTCGGAGATGTAAAATGCGAAATCATTATATTGTCATGTGTTGTGGATTCCTTTGGGACTTCATAAATGTACTTAACATTGCAACAGGCGAAATCACCGCTCTCGTCACAAATAACTTTTCTTAGTCGCAACCAGCCAGTGCAGCCCAACAGCTCAAGTTGGTAGTGATCAAGTGTCGCCCAACAACTCAAGTGTGTTGCGACGAGCGTTGTTGGTTGCGACCAAGTGTTGCCCAAAGATATGAGATAATGTTTTGTGGACACAAATCCCTTGACCGCGGGCATGCTTCCCGAACTTGATCATATGATTTGAGAGTATGTCATTACTAGAAAAACGCAAAATACTAATTTCACTATGAATGCTAGTTAACTATGATGCGAGGTGATTATAACTCAGATTTAATTAGCTATTTCTACACTAAACATTTAGAATTCAATTTTATTTTCAGTTGGCTATCTAAAAAGTTACCTCAAACTCTGATTTTTTTTATATTATTATTATAAATAATATGTTTTTTTTTATAGATTGTATATAACATGTTTTTTTATAGATAATATGTATATAACATGTTAAATGATCACACATTTATTTTGTCCCGAACCTAAAGGTTGTTAGACAAACTTCTCCTAATGGTGACTTTTGGATAATAATAAAATTTAAATATTTTATATATAAATATATCTATCGAATTCTCAATTTCATCTTTTTTTTTCAATTTAAACTATATGTGATATATGTAAATAAATGTTCGATTAAACTATACCTAACAGTCTTTTCATAACTGAATAATTAATAGTTCGATTTTATATATATTGACTTATGAAAGATAAGACAGCTAAAACTTTATCAGACACTATGCATTTTAATATCAGTTTTGAATCTTGATAGCTAGTCATGACTCATGAACCGCATCATCTATAATTTATTTAATTTACAGGTTTTAGGTTTAATGCGAATATACTGTCAATTAATATATTATGGGCAATAATGCATTAATCAATCATTTGAATCTTCGTCAATAATCATCACCACTATTCGGTACTACCTTCACAAATTTAATAAAAGTTTTTCGATCTCAAACAATTGATAATTTCTTCTTTTTTTTTCAAATGAAATTAAAAGTCCAATAAGTCAAGGATCGGCAAAGATTAATTGTGATGCAGCAATGATAGTCAAGGTATCGAATGAGTAGGGAGGGAGCTTGGGGCGGGGCAGCGAGAGGGCGTGAGGCAGCAATGGACCCGAGTGAGTTGGAGGGTTGGGTACATACATAGAAGGTATGAGTCAACCTCGTTATAAACGTTCAATCGCTGTGCCTCTAAAAATATGAGTCAACTTCGCTTTTAAAAAATCAATTGTGGTGCTTTTAGAATAATAAGTTAATTTTATCAACAAAATTTTGAACGCTGTGCTCCCAAAGATATGGATCAACCTCATCCGATAAATTTCAACACAATAAGAGCACGATCTAACTAGAGTAATTTTATAAAATTCTAATTAACATATTCTTATTAAAAAATGCACAATTATTTCGTGACATAAAAAGTAATTAATAATCAAACTCCTAGTTAAGCATCTCAGTTAAACAGTCACGTGTCGCTAACGTTGACTTGTATGGTATACTTCAAATCTTAATATATATATTAGTATTATCCTTAAGACACGTGGACGTTACGTGTTGCCCACAAACACCCCAGCTCCTAGGAAATTTGAATTTGTAACCTTAAAATTAAAGAATTTCATAATTACCTAAATGTCCTCAATCCCATCATGCACGAGCTGTCAATTGCCCAAAGCCAAGGGACACGTGTAACGCTGTGCCTCGGACGCGTTACCAAGCTTACGTCATTGAGTTAATATTTTGCCATTTGATCCAATCAAAATTTACTATATGCCACGTCATATAAATCAAATTTCTGTCCTCGATCCCTGTTAATTGATAGTTTGCTCTTGTCTTCTAGTCGTCGGGGGCAATTTTGTAATTTGATCACCCGTAAGACAAATAAGTAAACGTGATGCTTTTAAAAGTAAAAGACTCCTCCGAACCAATCAAACGTGCGCTCAGCTTCTGAATATGAAATTTCGATTACTTCTATATCAGAAACTCTTACTAACGAATAAATTAACAAAATTAAAATTTTAGAAAGGTTGACTTTTTTTGATAAACAAGAAAGGTTGACTTACATGATTAGAACATGAAAAGAATGCATAGAAAGAAGTTAAAATAACTTATACTTTTAAAAAAATTGACGCAATTTTTTTTACCGGTATAGTTTATATGTGTACATGTTCTCACTGTATTTAGTATAGCAAAGTAAGCATCTACAAGTTATTTTACTAACATAATTAAACAAAAAGTAATTTAGAGGAATGTTATATTCTCAAAATATTATACAAAATAACGTGTCAATTGATATGACATGACAAATTAATTATTTTATCAACGATGTAACCAAGTTAAAATATGCACATGTATAATATAATTTATAAATCATGCGTTGCGAGCCATAAATTCATGCTAAGATAGTTGTACCATATATATATCGAGTTAATATCATTATATAAAAATGTGAAATATGTGTGTTAGATAGATTACAAATTATTGATGGCCTATAAGCTAACTACATATAAAAAAGATTGAATTTTCATTTTCAGTAGTATTTTATGTGTTAAAAAATATGAGCCCTTTATGTGAAAGAACAATAAATATAGACCTTGAAACTTTCAAATTAAATTGGCAAAAGAGATCTTCTTGGACTTTCTTTTCTATTGGGAATAAATGATAACGCCAAAATAGACTATATTTTCCGGTAATGAAACAGTGCAAATCCACATTTCTCAACATTAATAGCAACAAATACAATGAACTATGTTATTCAATAAATAAATAATGAGTGTCAAAGACCCAATATATCATACACGCCATCAACTTAAATACTCACATGCAATGGAAGCGAAAATTACCTTTAGGACATTCAAGAAAATACGTGAACTCACAATATCACGTTGACAAAAATAGCAAAAACACCTGCACAAGTCTTGACCTTCCTCTACCTCTATAAAAGGCTCATCATTTCCTTTTCTTCCATCATCAACTGATAAGCCTATCTGGCTCTCTACACTCCCAAATATTAAGATATGGCGGTGAACGGAACTGCCATTAAAACCGCCTCCAACGGCGCTTGGCAAGGCGACAATCCTCTGGATTACGCCTTCCCTCTCCTCATCATACAAACCACTCTGATCATCGTCCTCAGTCGATTCCTCGCCTTCCTTCTCAAACCTCTCCGACAACCTAAAGTCATTGCTGAGATTATCGTACGTTTAGATACTTTTATTACAAGTAATCTAGGAATAGTTGAATTAGTATAAAAGTGTTTTAATATTGTTTTATTTTTCAGGGTGGGATTCTACTGGGGCCATCGGCTCTAGGACGGAACGAGCAGTACTTGCACAGGATATTCCCCTCATGGAGCATGCCGATACTCGAGTCTGTTGCGAGTATCGGTCTGCTTTTCTTCTTGTTCCTCGTCAGATTAGAGCTCGACCTGAGCTCTATCCGACGAAGCGGGAGGAGAGCGTTCGGCATAGCACTAGCCGGGATCTCCCTCCCATTCATTTGCGGCATTGGAGTCGCAATGGTTCTTAGGAGAACCGTGGACGGGGCGGACAAAGTCGGGTTCGCCCAGTTCGTGGTTTTCATGGGTGTGGCTCTCTCCATCACCGCCTTCCCCGTTCTGGCCCGCATTTTGGCCGAGCTTAAGCTCCTCACAACTCAAGTGGGAGAGACCGCCATGGCCGCGGCGGCTTTTAATGACGTCGCGGCGTGGATACTTCTCGCCCTGGCCGTCGCACTCGCCGGAGATGGCGACGGCGGGGCGAAGAAGAGCCCGTTGATATCCGTATGGGTCCTCCTATGCGGTGTCGCTTTCGTTGCTTTTATGATGATCTGCATCCGACCCGCCATGAAGTGGGTGGCGCACCGGTGCTCGCCGGAGCACGACGTGGTCAACGAGGCCTATATCTGCTTGACGCTTCTCGGCGTAATGGTGTCCGGTTTCATGACCGATTTTATCGGAATCCACTCGATTTTCGGGGCTTTTGTGTTCGGACTTACGATCCCGAAAGGTGGAGTGTTTTCGGAGAGGTTGATTGAGAGGATTGAAGATTTTGTGTCCGGTTTGTTGCTGCCACTGTACTTTGCGTCTAGTGGGCTCAAGACCAACGTGACGAAGATCCGAGGCGGGACGGCGTGGGGTTTATTGGCGCTGGTGATCTCAACGGCCTGCGCCGGAAAGATTCTCGGCACGTTCGTGGTGGCCTTGTTTTTCTTGATTCCGGTGAGGGAGGCGCTGACGCTAGGTGTGCTCATGAACACTAAAGGGTTGGTGGAGCTCATCGTACTCAACATTGGCAAGGAGAAAAAGGTGAGTACTATTTTAATTTTAATTCATTTATATAATATAATTAAGTACTATCAATCTATCATTATGCATTTTATTTCAATTGTGTCATGAACCTCATTTTCTCTGGGAAAAAAATATTATTACTCCTTAACCAGAGGAGTCACAAAGAAATCTTTTAAGGACATTGACTGAGATACATTAAAAATATTTTAGTTTGGGTAACGTTAAAAGCTAAATACGATACACATTTTTGTTTCATTAAATGCTCAATTTGTCAAATGTTGCTTCTGTCATGATTAGGTATGAAGTAAAAATAATTCTTATATTAAATTATTTTCCTACTAATTATTATGCATTTATCTAATATTTTACATTAGATTGTTATGAACGCTGCTATTGATAATTGACCTATTTTATTGTTCTAATTATACAGACTGTAAACTCTATTGTTATAATTATTATCGCATCAATACAATTGGTGGGTCAACATTTTTGGAGTACAGGAATCCGTAAACATATTTTGGCAAGCTTGACTTTCTAACACTGGAACAATCAATTTTTTTTTTGAAAGGAACAATGGAAAAATCAATTTGGCTATAGGATCATTGAATATTTTATCTTCTAAAAAATCATCTATTCACTATACACAAGAATGACAAATTGTATTTTTCCACGCCAAATAGTCAAATTAATTGACATGCAATAAACTCACTAATATTATACATTTATATGTGCAATATTTAGATTACATATGCGTTGACAATTCTTGTGGGCCAAGTTGATACTTTGGGCCCATGATGGCCCATCTCAGCAACACTGTACTAAGTAGTATACTGATAATTGTTTGGCAGGTTCTAAATGATGAGACCTTTGCTATTTTGGTTCTCATGGCTCTGTTCACCACCTTCATCACGACCCCAACGGTCATGGCAATCTACAAACCGGCCCGAGGAGGCGTCTCGACGAGCACGCACCGCAAGCTTCGCGATTTCTCCACCACCGACAAGCCTAGCAGCGACGAGCTTCGCATCCTCGCCTGTGTCCACGGTCCCGGAAACGTGCCGTCCCTGATCAGCCTCATCGAGTCAACAAGGAGCACCAAGAAGTCAATCTTGAAACTCTTCGTGATGCACCTCGTGGAGCTCACGGAACGGTCCTCGTCCATCATCATGGTCCAGCGCGCCCGCAAGAACGGCTTCCCGTTCATCAACCGCCTCCGCCGCGGCGAGTGGCACGACGCGGTGGCTGGGGCCTTCCAGGCCTACAGCCAGCTGGGCCGAGTCTCGGTCCGGCCCACAACCGCCATCTCCGCCTTGTCCACCATGCACGAGGACATTTGCCACGTGGCGGACGACAAGAAGGTGACGATGATCATACTGCCGTTTCACAAGCAGTGGAGAGGAGAGGGCGAGGAGAGCATGGAGACTGTGGGCCATGGCTGGAGAGGAGTCAATCAGAGGGTGCTCAACAATGCTCCGTGCTCGGTCGCGTTGCTTGTGGACCGTGGATTCGGAAATGAGGCCCAAACACCCGGGCCCACAGTTGCTGTGGCCCAGAGAGTGTGTATCTTGTTCTTCGGTGGGCCCGACGACCGCGAGGCGTTGGAGTTGGGCGGGAGGATGGCGGAGCACCCGGCAGTAAAAGTGACCGTTGTGAGATTCGTAGCAAAAAATACAGATGGAATTACGCTTATACCCTCACCACACAAAAACAGAGAAAACAACTACAGCTTCTCCACCGCAGCAATGAACAGAGAAATAGAACTGGTAAAAACTAAATATTTCTCTGTCCGGATCCATTTTGTTTGTCTCTTGGCTAAAATTTATAATGGTTCAGATTTCTGATACTCTATATTCTTTTATTTGAATCAATCAGGATTTTGATGAGACGGCATTGAAGGAATTTAAAGAGAAATGGGAAGGAATGGCGGAGTACGGAGAGAAGGCGAGTACTAACATCATTGAGGAGGTGTTGGCGATCGGACGAGGCGGAAACTATGAGCTCATCGTGGTGGGGAAGGGGCGGTTTCCGTCGTCGATGGTGGCGGGATTGGCGGACCGGCACGCAGAGCACGCCGAGTTAGGGCCTATCGGAGACGTGTTGGCCTCGTCGAGCCACGGCGTGGTGTCTTCTGTACTTGTGATTCAACAGCATGATTTGGACCACTTGGAGGAGACTCCGGTGTCGCAGCGTCTAAGTGGGAAAGAAGATGCGTCCCCAAGTAACACCGCCGGAGAGATGGTTAATGATTTTGTGTAACAATGTGTAATTGAAACATATTACAATAAATGTGTGTATATAAGGGTAGCTAGCTACTTGCTAGCTGCTGCTAAAAGTTTCAAATCTGTGCCTAATTGTTTATATGTTGTATAAGCTCAGGATCGGCTGAGCTGAATTGAAGGAAATTAAAGAATGGTCACCGTAAGAGCAAAGTTTTTAGCCTGGCCTACTGTCCTGAATATTTGATGTGGGCTTAGCTACACACTACTGGTTTTCTTTTTAAGTGTTGTGATTATTAAGATTATCAGGTCATGAAAGGTAGTGTTATTGAGCAATATATCATAAAACCCACAGGCTAAACGGGCCATGCCTACAGTTAATTTCATCATTTTACACACAAAAATAAGTGGAATGTGGAGTCTGGAATCTTCGTCAATCTCGCATCAACTCATCAATAAAGAAGAGGAGAAAAAATTAATTGTTCCTCTTTGAAGCAAAAATGAAGCATATTAGAAATTTTCATCTTCTTGTACATGTATAAGAGTGATTGTCTTGAAAATAATATAAATTTGGAGTTATGAAAAACAGAGTTGGAGGTTTGAGTCTTTAATCTTGAGTTTCTGCCTTTTGGAGCCTAACACAAGGGTTGCACACCGTTTGAGAGACTCGAGTGTGTGCCTAATAACCTGTTTCAAGCATGAGAATAAAAATATACTCTGAGTGATCCGAAATACCTTGGTAAGGAGAATTTTTAGAGAGCATCGAGGGAGAAAAAATTTTCAATATAAGGAATGAGTCATTCTCCTTTTACCAAGGAAGACGTATTTTTACTTACAAACTAAGTCCATCATGTTGTGATGTCGATACGTGCCATGTTGAACCAACACCTCGAGCTTGACTGCCAAGGAGTCATTACACAGCTGACGTGTCTACAAACTTTTCAAAATGCTCTGAAGCTATCAACATCCGACCATTAGATAGTGAGTACCAACATGACGTTCAAACGCCACGCGTCGTTTCGTCATTTGTCCTCTTTACTTGCAATTATTTTGTTAGCGTATAACACAATCCCTCTCTATCACATAAGTTGTTCACAAATGTATTTCTATTATAAAATGAAGTTATAACTTATCATCAATCATTGTATATATTTTAAGATTCTATAAGCACAAAACAAATTGATTATTCCTCATAAAACTTTAATCAATTACTTTATTCGTCAATATTGTGCCAAAAGAATCCGTAAACAAGAACCAAATTTTCCAGAAAAAATTACTTTTGAAAGATATTAATTGGTGAAGAGATGGCCACATTTGTAAATGCTATTAGCTTAAAGTTTGCGAAAAGAAGGAAGAAGATGATTTGGTAGAATTTTTTTTAAGAACTTGGACTGTTATTCGTATCAAGATTTTAAGGCATTAACTCTACAATATATTCTGTAGTGAAAGGTATAAGTCATAAGACAGTGGAGACAAATTAAGAAAATATAGAAATATACCTCCCTAACTAAAGGACACAAATAGTTGCAATGAATAAAGAATCCTATTTTTTTCTCCCTTGATGGACCCATTAAAATTGATGAAATAGATGCCCTAGAATTAATATTTTTTTATTTTTTTATTTTTTTTTCAACAACGGGACATCATACTCGAAGTAACAATGTTTCTCACTCTTCGAATGGAGCGTCACTCTAAACCCTACCCCACAAATCCCACCACATACCGTCGACAAGGAGACTCGAACTTCAGACCTCAGAAAAAAATTCAAAGCGTTTTAACCACGTGTCCCAACATGCATTGGTCCTCGAATTAATATTTGAGTTGATGCAAAGTTAGTGAGCAACAATTTAGCTCGCCATATACAAACATCCACCAAAAGGTGTAATGTTTTAAAAAAATAACAATATCTTGCCATCTACAAATATCCACCAAAAGGTGTAATGTTTAAAAATTAACAATATCTTGCACACTAAATTTTGTTGGATTTTTTTTTCTTTCCAAAATGACTAAAAAGTATGTTCACATACTCATTTGTATATGATATTAGAAATGATGAATTTCTCTTGACTCGATTAAACTGACACACTAAATTTTGTTATCGTTTTGTTATCGTGAGTAACATTTCTTGTAAATATTCTAACTCTAGAGTTTTGAGAAATGAAGTTGGAAGTGGTTCTTGAGGGTGGAGCAGGATGCTTAAAGCATACTTTTGGGTTACTTAAGCCTGCACAATGGGTATTCGGGTGTATATTTGGAAAACTACCTCGGATGTGAGAGTAAGATTTCGTTATCTTTGGGGAAATCCAAATCATCACAACTCAATAGAAATGATTTTTTAATAAAATTTAGAGAGAAAGAAAGTATGGATTTCCTTCTTTTACTAAAAAAATAATATTTATACTTACAAATCAAGTATATGTTGTCGTGTGGGTGGTCATTAGTGATGTTGGTCCGCTATGAGGCCCATATTTTGAGTGTTTGAACTTTGATCTCCTGGGCGCGCCATCATACTTAGACGGGCGAGCTTGAGAGCTCTAGCATGCATGTCCCTCAAGCATCTCGGGGTGGAGTGGATCTCTTAGAAGTGCCTACTGTTTTTAGGTAGCATCCCAATGTTCAAAAAATGTGAGAAAACCTTAGTGACCCGGCGAAACATAAAGTCTTAGAAGAGTGACCCGAGATATTTTTAAGAACCTTATAATTTACCCCCTAGTAAGGATTAAGTGTAAGGTATGACTTCCAAAAATATATTTGGGCGTCCGATTGTAACCCGACTTGTGCTTCCAATAACTTTGTTGAAGAACCATGCACCATGGCATCTCCCAAAAAATGACACACAGTTCGGCAGCAAAGCACTATGCAGTCTCTCTCCAAGCATTAACCAAACCAATGATGAAGAAGCATTCAATTCAAGTCCACAAACTATAGTGCACACATCATCCACTCTATAAAAGCCCACCAAAACCTCCACAAAAATTGGATCCAACACAACACGTCCCCAAAACCTCACTCATCACTCAACAATGTCTCTCAACATAAGTGCTACAGTGAAGACTTCATCAGATGGAGCCTGGCAAGGCGATAACCCTCTAAACTATGCCTTCCCATTGCTCATCATCCAAACCACTCTAGTCATTTTAATTAGCCGCCTCCTCACCTTCCTCCTTAAACCCTTTCGCCAACCCAAAGTCATCGCCGAGATCATTGTATGTACAATCTAACTTTTTTATCAGCAAACGTAACAGTCGAGACTCGAAGCAATTAAATTATATATTTTCTTATTGTTAGTGCATTAATCTATATGTAAATGAATACAGGGTGGAATACTACTAGGACCATCAGCATTGGGACGAAACAAAGAGTTCACAAAACTAGTGTTCCCTTCATGGAGCACGCCTATTTTGGAATCGGTAGCTAGTATTGGCCTTCTATTTTTTTTGTTCCTAGTTGGGCTCGAGCTCGATCTCTCCTCCATTCGCCGGAGTGGAAGGCGGGCTTTTGGCATCGCCCTCGCCGGAATCTCCCTCCCCTTCCTCTTCGGCGCCGCCGTCACCTTCCTCCTCCGCAAGGTTGTTCGCGGCGAGGACAAGGTGGGCTACGCCCAATGCCTCGTCTTCATGGGCGTAGCCCTCTCCATCACCGCTTTCCCGGTCCTCGCGCGAATCTTGGCCGAGCTCAAGCTCCTCACCACCCAAGTCGGCGAGACCGCCATGGCCGCCGCCGCTTTCAATGACGTGGCAGCCTGGATCCTCCTCGCCCTCGCGGTGGCTCTCGCCGGAAATGGATCGCACAGTAGCCCCTTGATATCGGTCTGGGTCCTGTTCTCCGGCGTGGCGTTCGTGGTTTTCATGATGGTGGCGGTCCGGCCGGTGATGACGTGGGTCGCCCGGAAATGCTCGTCGGAGCAGGACTTGATAGACGAGGCTTACATATGCCTGACCCTGGCCGGAGTCATGATGTCAGGGTTTATGACCGATTTGATCGGAATTCACGCGATATTTGGGGCGTTTGTGTTCGGGCTGATAATTCCGAAGGGCGGTGAGTTTCCGGCGAGGGTGATAAAGAGGATTGAGGACTTTGTGACGGGATTGTTGTTGCCGCTGTACTTTGCGTCGAGCGGGTTGAAGACGGATGTGGGGAAGATAGAGGGGGCGGAGGCGTGGGGGCTGCTGGTGCTGGTGATATCGACGGCGTGCGCCGGCAAGATTTTGGGGACGTTTGTGGTGGCGATGCTGTGTATGATTCCGGCGAGGGAGTCGCTGGCGCTTGGGGTGCTCATGAACACCAAGGGCTTGGTGGAGCTCATTGTTCTCAACATTGGCAAGGAGAAAAAGGTTAGACTCTTTTTTTGTATTGTTAACGGTTTTGTAACTAACATGTGGATATGTTCAGCCTGTTCAGGCGTGAATAATTATGCATATTTTCATTATTAGAAGATAGTTTTGCCAGTTTCTAAGTAATTTTATTGTTTGTTGATAATTTTGGGCTCAAGACTTGTATTATAGAAAAATTAATACTTAATTTATGCATGTCACTGGGAATTGTTCTCCCATTTATAGTCCTAAATTTGGTTTCAATTTTTTTCATTGAAGTTATAAGTTGGAATATCATTAGATTAGAGAAGAATTTTTATGAGAAAAATAAGAGAGCTACTGTTAATGTATGATATAACACCATTTTAGACTAAAGAAAATGTTAGTACAATTTCCATTTTTAGGGTCACTATCCAGATTTTTAAAGTGAAGTAACCACTAATTATTCCATCATTTTGCTAGTTTAGTGGGTAAAAAAGTTGTTCATATCATAAAAGAGTACTCAAATCAATTGCATTTCATAGTGTGATGATACTGATCTATTTTGTATGTGCATGTCAATTATGCATGTCCTATATCATTAACCTATATATTCTCCACTACTTTTTTTAGATTTCATTCTAATCAAGCACATACTAATATATTTAGACGATTTATTATAAGAAAGCAAGAAAACAGATCTCCCTTTTCCTACCAATAATAGAGAATATGACAAACCTTAAATCACAATATAATAATATCATGAAATCACGATACAGAAAATCTATGTTGTGATTTTTACGAACAAGATCTGCACACAATACTTTTATTACCACATAATAATTTTTAATGCATTTTACTTAAAAGAGCATTAGTCATCATCGTCTCATTGACCGAGTAGTTTAAAGCTCGGATTTCAATCCATACGTAATGAATCTAATTTCATTCATAAATAAAAATATGAATGAATTTTTAGAATTATTATAAATATATAAATACATTTATGGTTACTACTCTCATAGCTTATTCATATTTTGAAACTAACGTACAAAAATTTGAAATTGCCAATGACAAGCAGGTACTGAACGACGAGATGTTTGCCATTTTAGTCCTCATGGCACTATTTACAACCTTCATGACCACCCCAGCAGTGATGGCCATCTACAAGCCAGCGCGCCAAAATCTTAGGCAATCAAAGCGTCTCACTGAGAGCTCTCAATCACAGGAAGAGCTTCGAATCCTGGCCTGCATCCACGGACCCCGAAACGTGCCCTCCCTCATCAACCTCATCGACTCCATCCGAGCCACTAATAAATCCTCACTCAAACTCTATGTCATGCACCTTGTCGAGCTCACTGACCGCTCCTCCTCCATCATGATGGTCCAACGTGCCCGCAAGAACGGTTTTCCCTTCATCAACCGCTTCAGGCGAGGCGTGTCCCACGACCAAATTGCCGTCTCCCTGGCGGCGTACGGCCAGGTTGGCAAGGTCAGCATCCGCCACTCCACAGCCATTTCGGCACTTTCAACAATGCACGAGGATATATGCCACGTGGCCGAAGAAAAGAGAGTGGCAATGATCGTCCTTCCCTTCCACAAGCATAGGAGAGGCGAGGATCATGACGAGACATTGATGCAGAATGTGGGACATGGGTGGAGAGTGGTGAATCAGAGGGTGCTGAACAGTGCACCGTGTTCGGTGGCAGTGCTGGTTGACCGCGGATTTGGTGGCGTGTCCGAGCAGGCTGGGGCGGGGCTTCCAGCCACCAGACCGAAGAGGGTTTGCCTTATGGTCTTCAGCGGACAAGGTGATCTGGAGGCTTTGGAGTTGGGTGGGAGAATGGCAGAGCATCCAGCTATTAGGGTAACACTAATGCGGTTTCTTGCAAAAGAAGAGAAGGTAAAATAAAATTAACTTCACCAAACCATATTCCTATGATCCTATCCCTGAAAATGTTTAACATACTTCTGATGAATATTGACGTGTAACTTTAAATCAGGAGACGGATAATTCTACAGTGGAGGAATTTCGAAAGAAGTGGCTCGGGATAGTGGATTATGTGGAGAAGGAGATCGAGGACTTAGTGGAGGATGTTTTATCAGTTGGGAAGAGTGGAGAGTATGACCTCATCATTGCAGGGAAGGGCAAGGTCCTATCAACTATGGCCGCAAAACTGGCAGACAACCAACATGAGCACACCGAGTTGGGGCCCATTGGAAACATACTGGCTTCAGCAGGCCACGATATAGTCTCATCTGTGCTCGTGATCCAACAACACGACTTGACACAGGCGAAAAAGAATCAGGCCATAGAGACTATTGGGCACAATGATTCTATGGTCACAATTGAAGAATCATTTGTATGACGGTTGAAGGGTATAGATGGATGCATGAGCTCTTTACTGTCAACTGATCTCGTATATAAATTGTCCATTGAACCATTTCAGACTCCATATGGCAGGAATAGTATAAATAAGGAGTTTAGCTTAACAATGATAAGAGTGAACTTTACTATACATTAATGAAACACTCTACGTATGTTTATCTCGAATCGAATTGTGATATATGTTTAATTGTTTATCCATTCCTAAAACAAACAATTCAAGTATCCAACCGGAGATCGCATCAAACTAAAAAAGGAAATTTTACATGCAAAGAATATCAAAACAAGCAACGTATCATGTATCATGTGCGTATCCAACAGGATATAGTAAACTAAAAAGGAATTTTCACATGCAAAGAACATTGAATGTCACTGTGTAAATGACTAAAATGGCAATGATACACCGAACATGTGCTGCTAACTGAACTGACATCTCAAGTTAATATAGGATCTGTTGAAATAACAAATCAAATTCACGAAACACTGGGTGGCAAAGAATCAACTAAACCAAGCAATCCAATATCATGGATATGATGCATGTATCCAACTTGACAATCCACATGATCAAAACTAAAAAGGAAATTTGTACTAGCAGAGAACATTGAATATCACTACTAAAATGTCAATGGCATGCAAAATATGTGTTACTAACTGAAACACATGTTGACAAAAAACCAGCTAAGATGAGAACAATCCAATTCCATTATCATGTGTGTCCAACTTGACACATTCACATCAGAACTTAAAAGGAAATTTCACGTGCAAAGAACATTGAATATCACTGTCTTAAGACTACATGGCAAACACAGAATCTCTCTCTCTCTCACTCTCACTCTATCCACAAGAGTTACTAATCCATGAAGAAAAAATAACAACCACAGAGATGACAATGCCTAGAAAACTCTAGAAACAGATAGTGTATTGTGCACAGTCACACTCACAAGCAACAGAACTCATTTGGCTGGCTAATAACCTTTCGACAACAACTTTCATACAAGCAAGACCACAAGAACTTATTGTAAAGTTTAAAATAATGATAAAAAAGAAGAAGCAAGGAATGCTGCAAAAATACTAGCCTTGAAAAAAAAACGTACCTACCACTCATATGAGATCCAATTTCAAGTTGTGAACAGCTCTCCTTATTATGTCTATCTTTAGCATCGCCCAGCCAGCCGGCTGTCCACCAATTATGAACACTAGCACAGATTTTCATCCTCCACGTTACGTGTGAAATGATTTCACCTGAGCATGAAACAAACACGATTGGTCATCAGTCCTCTATTGTGCTTATGTTTGTCGACATATAAACTACCTTGAACCACACAAAGTTAAGAAAAGGTCCCTCAACATCTCCCATTATAGATAAAAGGTCCCTCATGTTATGTCATACCAACATCATACAGATATAGGCTTATATCCAAAAGGATTGCATATACAAAATGTGGGCCTCTGCTTCCTCCTAAATTGCTTTCAAATTTAGAAACAAACACCAAAAGAAACTAAACTGAAGCCATGGAGCTCTCAATCAAGCAACATTTACGCAAACATAAAGCTCTACAACGCATTTAGGGTTTCTGATCGCCTAAAACTAGTGTTAATTGTCTACTGAACTCTGGAATTTATTGGCGTAACTGATGTGAATCAAATTCTCTGCAATCAACACATAAATAAAATCAATTGGGTTACCTATTGGGAAAAAATTTCATCGACCGGAAGCATGAAATCGTCCTTCTCCTTCCTCAGAAAAACCGAAGCACTGACAGTGAAGCTACCAAATACCAAAATTGATTCACGCTCACGAACGCCAAGGTTCGAGGGATCGAAGCTGACTTGAGAACTAGCTTCTTTGTTCATGTAACGAACACTAGTAAATGGGCCCAAACTCGTGAGTCCGCGACCATTAATAATTTCGAAATTTGGAGTGTGAAGGGATACATATAAAATTATAAGAGTATCAGAAATGTTAGTTGAAAAATTCATTGGAGCGGCTATGATATTAATCAATGATGTGACATGACCTTGTTGGCCATGATGTATTGGTTAAAAGTCTCCGCCAATAAATCATGGTGCGATTCTTTTTTCTTAGATTATAAATATTGTTTCTAGAAAAATGTCATAAAATTATATTGTGCTATGCATCTTATTCATCTAATTATGTTGAACTTAGCAACAGCTATATTGTATGAGCAGTATAGGGAACTCGTGATCAACCCTTATTCCTTAAGTCCCGAGTTCGACATCCATATAAGCTTGATTTCGTAACCTGTGAAACAAGTGTTGTTCTTGTTTTCGGCAGTGGACCTCGCCCAAAGGCTCCAGCCCTCGGCAAGATACCTGTAATGAGAAATACATCATCCTCTTCAATATGGAGCACATTATGGTGAAAGATTCAACCAATTAATTTATTAACTACATTCACATATACAGTTCAAATTTCCAATTTCAAGTAGCACATACTGTTCTCTTCTGAATGGGCAATTACCCCTTTTGACCAATTGTACATATATAAAAAAAACTACTTTCAAACAAACAAAAATGACCACAAGAACTTATGTATAAAAATTCAAAAATGGAATCAAGGAGGGAAAGTAAAATAAAGCAAGGAGTTGCTGTAATAAACATGCTAGCCTCAGAAAAGTATCTACCACCCACACTACGGGCAAAAATTTCCCATCCAATTGCAAAGCTTTCAATGCCAACTCTCTCTTAGGACCTGCACTATGGTAGAAGTTCCCATCTTCATCTCCATTATCATCCCAGCCAGTCCTGAGCTATACAACAGAGTTTTGTCCACCATGTCACTTGTAAAATGATCCCACCTGACCATACAAATTTCACACACAAGAAAAAACATCTAAGTTGCAAAAACTGTGACACAAAGGATTCAATACATACAAAACAAGAATGAAACTTAACATTTTTTCTGAAAGAGAAATTTAAGATTTAGAATAGTTGATTCGCAGATAAGAAAACAAAATTTCTAGACTTGCCACCACAAATCAAAATTTGATTGAAATTTACTAACCAAAACAGACTAGTCCTAATTAATTTGCAATTAGACATTGATGTTTTTTAGTGTTCAATAACTAAATTGCCTTGCAAGTCAAATTTCATATTAAATAGTAAAAAAAAAAAAAGAAAGAAAGAAAAGCAAACTGTTCACCAGATACTAACCTTAGTGAAAGCCACCTCCTGTCCACTCCGTATCCGATTTCCCACTGTGACCGTCATCTTTCTTATCAGATGAGCTCTGGTCGAAATTATCAAATCCATCATCTTTACCATCATCCCAACCAGCCCAGCCATCATTGTCATGTGATGGAGCAGCCTTTGCTGATTCTTCCTTCCTATTGTCTTTCTGGCCCCAATCATCCCAAGAACTTGTGTTGTAAGAATTGGAATGCTCACTTGATGAGGGTTGCCCTCCAGAAGGAGAGTTATATCCCTTGTTCTCATGTCTATAGTCCTGATGATACCCATTACTCTCACTTTCATTTTGTTGCCAGTTCTCATTATTCCAGCCACCATCTTTAGCATACTCCTCAACCTTCTGTGTAGCCAACGCCATTACCCCTTTCATGATTCCCCATGTTCTTTGCCCAATCTCTGATGTTTTTGCCGTGACAACATTGACAGTTTCATTCATTTTGTAATCATAGCCACCTTCCTTCACCTGTAGTGAAAGAAGAAAGCTTACTCATGCATCCAATGCTTTCGAATTTAAATTGTAGGTTTAAAAATGACACCACAATAAATACAGGCTTTCCTTGAAGATCAGTACCATCTAAATAACAAGTGAATAGTTGAAGGCTTTAAGCTATAAACAAGCTGAGAATATTCTGGAATATAGTTTAAGAGCTATTACAGTATATTAGGTAAACACACTCAACTCTAAAAAACAATCAGCCAGCTGCCCTTTGTAATGCATGAGACATAAACAAGTGGAATATTTGGGCAATATAACTCCATGATTACCCAGAATTGATGCATCAATAAAGTATGCATCATCGTCCAACATATATAAAAAATTTACGGAAAAAACTTAAGAGTAAGAGAACTACTTTTGTCAAATCCTATTTAATAGACAACTAAAATAGGACTTGCCAAATGGACATGGATCTATCCTCCCAGTCAAGGACCTTCTAACCTAACTACCTAAGGCTAAAAAGTTCAAATTTGTTTGTAATGCATTGTTACCAGGCTTATAAAGAGAACTTTACATTCAGTGGTCCTCTAGGCTTATTCCATGACCAAAAACTAAGTTTACTTTGATTAAGAGTGTAGAACCAAATGATGTGAAAATATGAAGACAAACAAAGCGCACAAAAATTAGGATCCATAAGATCTGGAACAGAGTTAATCAACTGAAAATGGAGACCATGTTAGATTACATTAACATCGATTCTGGCTATGAGACGATACTAGTTGGAAGACATTTATATTAACATTAGTTGCATGATATAAACCAAATTTATGGAACAATGAAAGCCATCAAAACCAAAGCTACTCTTAACTTGAAAGAGCAATGTTGGATGGCAAGTCTAAGCAGTTAAATGAACACAAAGACTGAGGAAATCTTCAAAACTTTTCATGCTATGTTTTTCCTAACAATATAGTTATTCTCCTTCCCAAAATAAGTGTCATGTTTTCTATTTTAAGAAAAACTAGAAGTTAGCTAGCTTTGTATATTTCTCTTCTATCATCATGCACATCTGTGGTAACAATCTTAAAGGATACTAATTAAGTTATTATAGGGACACTATTGGCTATTCATGCATAATTAACTTCTTAAAAAGGAAAGAAGACACTTATTTTGGGACAAAATTGCAAGTGAAACATGATACTTATCATGGGACAGAGGGAGTATTTAATAATTAATGATATCTACTATCAAGACCCCATGACAGAGGAAGACACTACAAAGCACTATTCGTTAACTCTGCATAAGCAAGTTTGCCATATACAGTAAGTTTGGAATTATATGTTTCACATTAATCATTCTAATGAGCAAAATCATCACCATCCAAACCCAAACCAGCATAATATCACACCTTTCATTACTAAAACCCAGTTTCATTGTTAACAATGGGAAGTGGCAATGTGGCATATTAAGAATGAAAAAAAACATAGAACTTATAAATGATCATCTAAGAAAGCAAGAATAAACATCCCGTACCTTAGAAGTGATCTCCTTTGTCCCGGCTTGGACTACATTTGCAGCCGATGCAGCAACCATAGATAATCTACCAATGCCCTACACAAAACCACAATGTTATAAATTATCGACAAATAAGTCGAATCATTTCCACACAATAATTGAAAATAAGTAACAGATCACCTGAGAAACAACAGAGAAAACATCGCCCTCGGAATCGTTCCTCGGAGGAGGAGGAGTATTGGGACTCGATCCAAACCCCACATACTTCCCTCCCTGCGAGGGCGGGAGACCCTCCGGCCTCGAGTCATTCTCCGCCATCTTCTTGGCGAAAAACGTCTCCTTGTTCGCCGCCGAAGCCTCCAATTGCGTTCGCAAATAAATATCCTCCGTCGACTTAGACCTCACCGGCGCATCATCGTGTCCACCATTGCCGTTCCCGCCCCTGAAATCTCCCACAGTCTGGTTCCTCCTTATATCATTCGCTGATCTGACCGCATCCTCATTGTCCCAACTATCCCACCCTCCATTGCCGCCACTCACGGGGCTCCTCCCGGCGCTCCCGCCGCCTTGAGCCAACGGCGGCTTCTTCGTTCCGACGCCGCCGCCGATGCTCTCCTTGACGACCGGCGGGTGCCGCCCGGGGCGGCCCTCGGCCATGGCCTGAATGCGATCGCGGTAGACGGCGGCAGCGTTGGTGTTGTATTTGGCGACGATATCGGTCTCTTTTGGGACGCCGTACTGGGCGAAGAAAGCGTTGAGGTTGTCGTTGCCGCCGCCGGCCTCCATCTTCTTGATCTGGATCTCGGACCAGGAGTCCATGGTGACTGATCGGACGAAGGAAATGTGGACGCCGAGACCACGGTGCTTGCCGGAGCACTCTAGGCACATGAAGATGCCGTACGAGACGGAGGCCCATTGAGGGTTCTTCTGGGAGCAATCGACGCAGATCTTGTTGCCCGGCTGCGATTGCAGCGTCCGGAGGCGTCTCGCTGCCGCCATTTTTGAGGTCAAATCCGATCCGGCTGAATCGGAATTTACAAATCTTTTACGAAGATTAAAGAATACAGGGATCTCTGAATATTTCTGAAACTGAATCGAAAAAATAAAAAATGGGAAATGGGAAAAAAACGGAATTTACAAAAATGGGGATTTATTGGGTGCCGGAGAGGATAAATTGGTGATCACCGAAAACGTGGAATGGATTTTGAGGTGGATATTACTGTTGCTTTGCTGATCCTTGTTGCTGCGCTCTTTTTTAATTATTATATATAATTAATTTAATTTAGGAGGTTCATAGAAAATACTAAAAAGAGAAAGTGATGAGAATTTGTCTAATGTAGCGGAGAGATGGAAATGAGCACGTGCGGTGTGGTTAATGGGCTTACGTTCACTAATGGGCTTACATTCACTAATGGGCTTGTAGCACTGATGATGATTACTTGTCAGTTGCAAATTTAGCCCACATAGTAAAAGCCCTAGACTTTAGTTTAATCCTATCCATGCCTTAGGTTAATTGAAAATATTCAAGAAAATAAATGTAAGTGCAATCCACAAAAATTGAATATTTTAAATTGTAAGGCCTAGTTTTAAGTCATGCAATTCCTACCGAGATAGGTTATGCCAAGTGGTTAAAGCACTCCCAATTTTTTTTAAGATCTCGAGTTCGCCCTGTTGACGGTATGTGATGAGTTAATTAGATTTAAAAAGAAGAGCTACACCGAAATATCACTAAAATGCATTAGAAATTAACCTTTATCAAGACAGAAAATCGTATTCAAGTGTAGGGGGTGGCCATTAATAGACATAACTTAAGCTTCATTAAAATTTTGACTTTTGTAATGAAATAGTGTGAAATAGAAAATGTTAGGTGAAAAATCATCTACCATTGAAACATATGTCATTAATTATAAAGCTAATTAAACTGTTACATAGGCCATGAAATAGACCTTTTTGTTGCTAGTCACCAATCACCATCCAAAATTCCCCAAAAAGACTTCTCATTCTTAGTACTAACATGTTTTTTATCCCTGGTTAGAATATGCTAATAAAGCTTTCAGCTACCAGTGTCCCATCTTGCAAGTGATGAGTCACACTCACTAAGAAAAAAGTACAGTTTGGGCTTTCCCTGGCAACTTTGGGACCATTGTGATCCTTTTTGAATCGACCCTCAGATGGATCAATTTATTTTAAATATGGGTAATTACTGATGGACCCCCTGTGCTTTACATGTTTTACAACTAGCACCCCTAAGCTTTTTTGGTGAACTTTGGCATACCATGTGCTTTCAAAA
>JAYMTF010001306.1:0-24369 GCA_036897485.1 Pelargonium nanum | reverse complement strand
CGCCGCCGCGGAGCATCTGGGCCATGCCGACCTTGATGGAATAAGGGTTCTTCTTAGCGTCGGTAATGGCGCTGCTGCTGTAGACCGTGACAGCCCCATCTTCAGCCATTGCAATGTGTTTGTGAAAATGCGACAGTGAAGTGATTTGCTTGGAAATTCGATTGATCTTGGGCGTTTGATGGTGGGAGTGGAGAGGGAGAGGATGTTCAAATAAAACAAGTGAAGGAGGAGGTGAGGTGAGGTGAGGTCTGGTTTGGGGGTTTCCAGAAACTTCGGTGGAGTTTCGAGAAGGGAATTGTAGAATCTTCCAGGCTTATTCCTTTCTTGAGTCAGGGGCTTGTTTGGACAATTTGCAGATTTCTATATCAGAATTTCCATGTTTGGAAATGATTACTCAAATAGAACCATAGTGGAAAATTATTAATAGTGTGTTATAACAAATTTAAGTTATTATAAATATATTCCTAAAAAATGTTATTATAGAGTATATTATGACAATTTATGTATAACTAACTTCTTAAATGTGGAACACTTTAAAAGTTCGGTTAATCAAGTAATATGTCACAATGTCAATCATCTATTGCAGCGAGTTGGTTAAACAAGCCAAATTTTGAAACTCACCATGACTATGTGTTAAAGATCTTGGCATGGAAATTTGTCAAGACACGTTGCGAATGGGATTTCCATCAAAATGGCCAAGGACAATCACATCAACTTCAATTTTTCGACAACATGCTCGTTTTTCGCCACACCTACTCACTTCTAGGAGACCCTCATAAGTCATAACTTCCTTTATAGGTCTCAAGGTTGTTTTAATCACACCGATTCAGAGGTTCTCATTCCAAACTTGAAATCTCTTATATTATTCAATGTCCAAGATACATAAGCTCTTCTAACGTTTTAAGACTCATCGAGATACATCAATACTCATCTCATCAAGGTTCGAACATAGCGCACCATCACAAGCAAGAATAAAAAATCTATCTTCAAAAAGAGGCTTTGAGGTCATGTGACGCTTATTCTCCGAATCAATGAGAAGTCACAGTAAGCAGGTATGCGATTTAAATGACTTAAATCGCCCTTCACTCAACTCAATGTGCAAACAAAAACTTCAAACATTGAGCTCACACTTCGCAAAGGAAATGTCCAAAGGAAAAACCATAAGCTTATGACATGGAACATATTTATACGTACTCATAATGAGACGGCGTGTCATCACCTCATAAAAGATAGTATAAATATCTACCACATTAAAAATAATATGACCCAATGGAGTATTAGGAACACAACATGGAATAAGTATTATTTCTTTAAAATATCTCCTCACTCCATCTAATGAGACTCAAACCCATAACCCCTCTTGTATAAGTACATGCCTTGTATCATGAAGTCGTCACTATAAGATTATTGAAAATTGCTATGAAAGAGATTTGATCCAATTTTTTTTAATATATATAAATCACATTAAAATACCTCCACCTTGGAAAGATGAGTGAGTCATTATTTACTTCTAATGCATTCTCTATACATTATCACTAGCTTATTGCTATTCGAATATTTCTATTGGAATCTCATTCTCACACATAATGTATTATTCGAATATACACCTAGATTTATAATTTAACGATAAATTATACCATCCGTTTACATATTAGTTGGGCATATTTGCAACACTTAAGATCTGCAAGTTAAGTTACATTTGTTAAATTTTTTCCAATAAAAAATCTGTAATAGGATATTTCATTATTGATGGACTTAAATAACCTTTTTCTTTTCCTATTTGAACTACAAGCGTAACAATGAGAAAAATAAATAAGGAAAAGGTGTGGGCCAATCCATTCCATAATTATGAGAGGGCCCAGAAAGAACTAATGAACCGGCGAGTCGGCCTCACGACCTGCCCATGGGTCCCACCTCACCGAAACATGCGTGCACGATTTACTGCCTCCCTTTAATAAACCGTACGATCATCCACGGTGGGACCATCTCATCCAATAACGCACACACACGTGTCAACACGTCGGAACTACCCTCTCAAGTACGATAGCAAACACGTAAAACGACCGGTCAACCGCGCCACGCCTCGAGTTCACATGAGCACACAGTCACGCATTACTGCGTATAGACAAATACGACACAATCCACACATAGATTTGTTGACAAAACGACGGTCGGTCCCACCATGTGAGGGTGATGGAGAGTTGTACAGTACACACGACCACAGGCTACAGTTCTCTCCTCGCACGTGCCAAGCATGGCGTGTCTTCTCTCTCACCGTGAGTCTTCAAAATTCAAAAATTGCTTTCCCAAGTCTGTGTGAAGAAGAAGCAGCAGCTCCATCTCCGTCTCTCTCAGCTCAACCGCTTAACTTGCAGCCAAAGCTGCTTCTGGTTTCTGCTCGGAGAAGCTTCTCCGATACGCCATTTTCGTCTTCTTGTTACCGATTGTTTTGCTCAACTGCATTTTAGAGAGAGGAGGAGGATTCTGTATTTATGTTGAAGATTTGACCAGGGAGGTGTAGATACACGTATACGTATAGAGAGAGAGAGGTGTTTTTTTTGGGGATTGGATTGGATTTTTAGAGAGAAATCGAGAAATGAACGGGAGGCAAGGGCCGAGATCTGGTGCTGCGGCGGTGCATCACCAGCGGCAGTACTCCGACAACTTCCTGGAAGCATCATCCAATGGAAGATGGCTTCAATCGGCTGGCCTTCAACATCTCCAGTCCTCTACCAACTCCATTCCACCTCTACAGGTTCTCTCTCTCTCTCTTTATTGGGGTTTTATTTTCTGTTTGGTTTCCGAGAAATGTGAAGAAATGTGATCTTTCATTTCAAAAGGAGGCAAAAAAGTAACATTTGAGTTGAACTGGAGAGGAAATAGGGGAATTTAGTTGCAAATTTTTCCAACACGTTATGGATCTCTGTATAGATCTGGTGTTACTGTTGCGTACTTCAGCTGTTTGATTGTACCTTTTGATGTCTGGATTGAGAACAGGACTATGGATTCTATGGCGGCGGCGGTGGAGGAGGGCAAGGGTCCAGAATGTATAGGGGTTTGCAGAGGGTTTCCAGTGGGGGTGATGAATTCTACATGGAGCCTTCGACCCCTCCTGTTACTTCACGGACTTCAAACCCGAGGAAGAATAGGGAGGATTCGCCCAGTGAGTTCAGTCCGGGGCTGTTGGATCTGCATTCTTTCGATACTGAGTTGCTTCCTGAGGTTGGTGTCTAGTCTTGTTTGTTCAAGTAAATGTTAACATTTTGATATTAGGATGTGCACCCGGTTGCCAGTAGATACTAAATGAATTGATATAGTTTGTTATTTGATAATGTAAATGCCACACTAATTTCTGGGAGGAACAGTTTTCACTATAGTGAAACTTGTGTTATATGTTTTTCACTATGTACTTGTGTTTTGCCAACTGAAATTATTGATATCCTATATCTTTTGTTCATGTCAAATGTAATGCATACAGAAGACGTGGCATACTTTTTCTTTCTGCAATTTTCTTCATTTGATCGGTGTCTCAATCTGTGAGAACTTCTGAACTTGAAAAGCTGTTTAAAATTTCAAACCCTCTTTTTGTGTGTTTTGTTGGTAGATCTCAGTTCCTAGCCTTTATGATGGATCTCTCTACCAACCTGTTCATGGCAGAAGCTTTGATGACTCTGAGCCCTACGTTTCAAACAACAAACAAACAGGCAGAGCTCGTGTTCAGCCAGAGATTAACCTCATGAAAAGTTTTGCTACTGACAAGGAGAAGGCCAGTTCCGTTGCAAAGATTAAAGTTGTGGTATGTTGTTTCAATTCCCTTAAAATGCTTCTCATTGCCACTTATTACCGGTAAATGCACATTACCCTTACCTGAGCTTAATGAATTGTTAGACCTCAAAGATTGTTCTGAATGCAGGTGCGCAAGAGACCACTTAATAAAAAGGAGCTAGCAAAGAATGAAGAAGACATCATAGAGACAAATTGCAATTCGTTGACAGTTCATGAGACTAAACTTAAGGTAAGTGTTGGTGTTGCATTTCTCCCCTGACTGTTTGACAGCAGAATATGGTAGTAAGTTAAATAAAACAAGGGGATAGAATCAAAAGAAAACTATTCTTGTCAGATATTAGTATCCAAACTTGTATGATGTAGCCGGAAAATGTAAAAGTAAAATGGACAATAACAGTCAATCATAGGTTAAATTAATTAACATGCCTAAGTATCAAATTTGGTGGCATTATGAGCTCTAGACAACTTGATAATTAGAACTATCATCTAGAATATTCACCAAGGCCCATAATACAGTAGTTTCTCAATCTCTTTGCTTATCCTGATAATCTTGTATGGCCTTTACTGTTACCATATAACTACCATTTAGGATAGGATAATGATTGATTCAGTTTTTAATACCTATGCTCAACAGGTTGACCTTACCGAATACATGGAGAAGCATGAATTTGTTTTTGATGCAGTTTTGAATGAGGAAGTGTCAAATGATGAGGTGAGTCTACCATGAAATGATTAATGAGTAAATAGAGAACGTAATACATGATTCTTAGCCCATATGGTCTCATTTTGTTTCTGTAGGTGTACCATGAGACAGTTGAGCCCATTGTTCCTATAATCTTTCAGCGCACTAAAGCAACTTGCTTTGCATATGGGCAAACAGGTGAATGGCTATATCCCATGTCCGAGTCAAATGCATATATTTGCTTGAAATCATCTCAAAGTCTTTTCTACCAAGGGAACTATATACATTTACATATATCTTTATACTTTTTTATCCTTGAACTTGTGTAGTATGAACCATTCTAATTATACACTTTGGAAATTTTATCGTATTATCATTGAATTGTTCAACAAAATGATAATGTTCTGTACTGTCTTTTGGGTCTTTGACTCATCTACTCTACTGGTTGCTAAGTAATGATAGAAATGACTTGAATGCGCTTAAATTTTGCAAAGGTGTATTTAATTTCTCTGTCGATTACTAGCTGGGTTTATAAATTGACTCTTTCTGTATAATCATTTGTTTGTGTGAGCAAGTCGGTGCTTATTCTGTTCCCTATTTCTTTGAATATTTTTTCAGGAAGTGGAAAAACCTTCACTATGAAGCCATTGCCCCTTAAAGCATCACGGGATATCTTGAGGTTGATGCACCATACTTACAGGAATCAAGGATTTCAGTTGTTTGTGAGCTTCTTTGAGATATATGGAGGAAAACTTTATGATCTTCTCAATGATAGGAAGTAAGTTCGGCAGTTCCTTATATAGTAACCTATTTGACTTACAGTTTCAGAGTTTGCTCAGAACTAAGTTTCTACTTCTGCAGGAAACTTTGCATGAGAGAGGATGGTAAGCAGCAAGTTTGCATTGTGGGTTTGCAAGAGTTCAGAGTATCGGATGTAGAGATGATAAAGGAGCTTATCGAGAGAGGAAGTGGCACACGAAGTACTGGCACAACAGGTGCAAATGAGGAATCATCCCGTTCTCATGCTATACTTCAGCTTGCTATCAAGAGATCTGTTGATGGTAATGAATCAAAGCCTCCTCGTCTTGTTGGCAAGCTCTCCTTTATAGATCTTGCTGGAAGTGAACGCGGTGCAGATACTACTGATAATGACAAACAGACAAGGTAACTTCATTCGACTTTTCTGTCTAATCAGAATCCTGTAATTCAACTTCAACTTCAACTTCTAATCTACATGCCCTATTTAGGGTATTGGTGTACATTATCCGCTAAGTACTGGTTATTTTAAAGGTTTTATGAAGGTACTGATTTAGTTTCACTTATATCTATTTTTAGGTTTTCCTTCTAATGAGTAGTATCCGAAATATATGTTTATGCAGAATGGAAGGTGCTGAGATTAACAAGAGCTTACTGGCATTAAAAGAATGCATAAGAGCCCTCGACAACGATCAGGGACATATTCCTTTCAGAGGCAGTAAACTGACTGAAGTTCTGAGGGATTCATTCGTTGGCAACTCACGCACTGTTATGATATCATGCATTTCACCAAGCTCAGGATCTTGTGAACATACTCTCAATACCTTAAGATATGCTGACAGGTGAAAATATTTTTTATGACCATAAATAAGTTTCTGGCATAGTTTGATTCATCTTTACTCTTAATTTTTGACTTTATATGAATTAACATTGCAGGGTGAAGAGTCTTTCTAAATCAAACAACCCTAAGAAGGATGTACTATCCTCTACTTTAAATTTGAAGGAATCTACTAATTTACCCTTGCCCTCAGTTCTACCAACTGGATCGAACTTCAAGGATGACATAACCAATGCATGGCCCGAACAAACTGAAAGAGATGATTTTAATGCATCAGAAGAGTCCTATGAAGAAAAACCACTACGAAAGAAAAATGGGAAGACAGAGCCATACAATCTCCCTACTTCGGATGATAGAACACGGAAACCCAATGCTCAGACTAAATGGAAGGACCAGCCAAAATTTGAGTCTGTGAATTCACATTCAGATGATGAATTGAGTTTCCTGCTACAGGTAAAAGCTGTAATAGAGTGATCGTTTCCAAGTTTATTAAAAAATAAAGGTTTATAGACATGTAATGCATGCGATGGATCTTTCAGGAAGAAGAAGATCTCGTAAATGCTCACCGTAAGCAAGTGGAGGACACCATGAATATTGTTAAAGAGGTGTGTGATTTGTTATGCTTTTTTCTTGGGCCTTAAGCCCTGAATTTAGATTCCCATGAAAATGCAATCAATATGCATGGTTTTCTTCAGGTGTCACAAAACACGGCTCATACAATTTGGTTCATTTATCTATCTCTGTTTTTGCAGGAGATGAACCTGTTGGTCGAAGCTGACCAACCAGGGAATCAGCTAGATGATTATGTTTCGAGATTGAACACCATTTTGTCCCAGAAGGCTGCAGGCATCCTGCAATTACAAACCCAATTAGCTAACTTTCAGAAGCGTCTGAAGGAGCACAATGTCTTGGTATCTTCTGGTTACTGATTCATTCACAAGGCAAATCACAGTCCGATCTACTGGATAATAATGCTTTGAGAATATAATTGAAAGATCATCCGGTGATGAGAGCCTGGTTATTTATCATTGTGATTTCAGCTGGAGAATCATGTGAAACTGAAATATGGTTCTAAGCAGCTATTTCCTGGGTGGATATAGTCATGATGTTTAGGAACTGGTCATATACTCCTTCAGTTTATACAATCCATCACTATAAATTTCTTTTGTCCATTCTTTTTCTTTAGCACACTTGTGGAATTTGCATGCTATCTGGGCATGTTTTTGTAAAGCTTCTGCAGCACTGTAATATCTGATCAAATTGATTGAATAGTTTGTTGAATCTTTGGTTGTTACCATTGAATCTTTCTCATCTAATTGTTAAAAATCACAGCAATAATGCCATAAGAATACTAAGGAGTCCAATTCATTATTATTATTATTTATAATTGCAATTAACAAACAGATGTATTAATAAGCAGAATAAACAACATTCAGATTATTATAAATCTAGATTTTTTATTGGCCATTTTTTCCTACATTGGCAAACTGATGAGCTAGAGCTACAACTGCCTTATTTACATACAAAAGGTCACCATGATTGTCAAAAAGGACATGTTCATCTATTCTGTTGCTATTTGCATCGTCACCATTTGCCGGATACTCTTGTGAACAGTTAAAGAGTCTGTTAGAATACAAACATTTTTTATATTATTATGCAATATGAAGTTGCAAACCGATGAAACATCATCCATTTCCGCTTTAAGTGCATCTCCCACCTTTGTAGGACCACTGAACCGGCCAAAATCTCACCATATTTATACGTTTCACACGACACAAACCAACACGTTTAGCACGTGATCAAAATTAATATACAATTCTATCTTTAAGTATATGTTAAGCATTTCGTGAGTGTCACAACACGACTAATTAACCATACATGCGTGTTTTAAGAGGCTAAAAATATTTCAATATACTATGGATTCTCCAACATGAACCCAACGTCACACCAACATGATTACACGAGTAGAAACTAGAAAGTGTGAGCTCTGCAACAAACCATCCGGACGGCTGCGATCATTCCAGAATCAAGGGTATTATTGTCCCATCACGAATCAGAATTCCCAAACCAACCAATTCAGACATTCAGTTAGAGGGGCATATCCGTCCTCACAACAAAAATCTTCCACTTCCCGCCATTTACACCTTCTACATAACCGCTTCTTCTCCTTCTACTGCTCTTCTTCTTCCGACTCTGCAACACGAGTGACGTCTCTGTAGAACAATCGAGAAGTACGGACCCAAAAATTTATCAGTACAACACAGAGACGAACCAGAAAGGAGAAGATGCTGACGTCGATCTTCAACATGGATCTCATGAGGAAGCTGAGCTTCTTGGTTCTCCTGCTCTGCCTCTACGTCTCTCTCAAGAACCAGAACGCCGAGACCAAGAAGGGCTCGACTTCGAGTTCCAACGCCGCCATATGGTCTTCTTCATCAGATTGGTCCTCCATTTTCTCATCCCCGTCTGTCAGGAGCGAGAGGCTCGCCGCGTTCCCCCGGGCCCCCCCGGAAGGTTTTTTCCGCGACTCGGGCCCGCGAGCCGAGCAGATCGTCCACGAAGTTGTTCGGAAACATTACCGATCCCGACCAGATGTGGCTCCTGGTCTCTTGCGTCTCGCTTTCCACGATTGCTTCATAGAGGTGATCTTTTTCTCGTTTCGATTTGGATTTCGTTCTAATTTGTAGTTGGTATCGGTATTTTGCTCGATCTAGCTCTTTTTCTTCGCATTGATGCTCTTTTGATCACTATTTGTCCTGATTTTGCCTTTTGATCTGGATTTGTTGCATGTCCCCTATTTTGATTTATTTGCTTTGTACTGAATTCGGCATAATTTGAATAATTTGGTTCCGTATTATTTTTTATAGTGTCAACTATAATGTGAAATTGGTGCAGGGATGTGATGGTTCAGTGTTATTGGATGTTGCTGATGGAGTCGATTCTGAGAAGAAGGCTGTGCCTAATCAATCTTTGAAGGGTTTTGATGTAATAGATAACATCAAGTCTGAGCTAGAAGCAGTGTGTCCTGGAGTTGTTTCTTGCGCTGACATTCTTGTACTGGCAGCTAGAGAAAGTGTTGTGTTGGTAATTCCTTCTCTTTCACAAATAGAGTGTATGCATGTATTTTTGTTAATGTGCGAACATGGAAAAGTGAGGTGTATTCTGAATCTTTGATTTTCAGGCTGGTGGACCGTTCTATCCTCTATATACTGGTAGGAGGGACAGTTTACACGCTTTCTTAGAACTTGCAAACTCGGAGCTTCCTTCACCCCATGGTAGTCTACCGGAAACCCTTGCATCTTTCGCGTCAAGGGGATTTGATGAAAGAGAGACCGTGAGTCTCTTAGGTAATACACTTAATATTCTTTTTTGTATGATCTACTTTGTTCAATATATATGGTGGAAGCAAATATTTGGCGTGGGGCTCAATGGAATGTTTACTTCTTGTACTTGTTGGGATGTCTGCAATAGCTAATAGTATTTAACCACTGATATGAGCTATACATGGCATCCGACAGCAGCTTATTTTGTGTTATTAGAATTAGAGAATTTAGGTTTTTGTCGTTAGTTATGATAAGTTGCATGTTTATCCATATGGGTGGTGAGTAAATATCACTTTCATAAACTTTGTGACTTTAGGAAACAAAGTAATTGAGTCTACATCTAATGAGAGGTAGCATGATTGAGGGATCTCATTAATCAATCCTTGTTGTTTCAATCATCGTTGAAATTATATCAGGTTGTGTTGAAGTAGATACTAGATAGGGTTGGTTTTGCTCCCAACTATTTCTGGCAAATGAAGTTACTATTTTAGGTGTTTGGTCTGGTTATTGATTTCTCTGGTTCTATGCTTTTTGCTCTAGCTGGGCTTATGCTTCATAAAAACATGCATGTTAATTCTGGTATCATGGTTATTTATTTGTACATTCTTAGTGAAGACATCATTGTCAAAGAAATTGAAATGAGGACATATACTTCCCGAGTAACTATTTCAAATATTACTTGTCTATAGCTCTTTATTCTTTTTTAACTTCTAGGTTCCCATAGCATTGGAGTGATCCACTGCGCTTTCGTCCTAAATCGTCTCTACCAATTTGCTGGGACTGATGATCCTGACCCATCTATGGACACTGAGTTTCTGCGCGTCATGAGATCAAGATGCAATAACAGTCATGTATCGCCTTCTTCAGAAACAACACTTGTCTATGGCTCGACAGCAGCATTGATATCACCACTGCCTTCCTCCAATGACTCAATACCACCATCAGCATCGCCATCTCCTTCTCCTGACACCCCAAGGTCCCCACCACCACCCAAGGAGCCAGTACTGGAGATGGATTATGAGAGAAGTGGATCAAGTTTTGGTACACTATACTACCGTAGTCTATTGCAAGGTAAAGGAATATTATACGCTGATCAGCAGCTGATGGTTGGAGAAGAAACTGGGACTTGGGTCAGAGCATATGCTTCAGATGCCTCCTTGTTTCGCCGAGACTTTGCCATGGCCATGATGAAGCTATCAAATCTTCGAGTCTTAACAGAACCTATGGGTCAAATCAGACGCCACTGTGCAAAGGTAGTATAATGGAAGAGAGAAAGGCAAGAGGGGACACTGAATTGAATGTTTACCCCCAACTTTATACTGTTACGAGTGGTTTAAATTCTTAGCCCCTTACTGGGTTTCTGCTGTTACATTGTAGTTGAGAACCCATATCAAATACGTGTTGATACTTGTCATTCAAATACAACAAATGGTTCGGATTTTTCACAAGAATTTGATGACTTGATTCATGAACATTGTCTAGTTGTTGGTGTGTGATTTCTGCTGTGTGAAGAATCCAAAATGCTGAATATTTTATATTAAGAGTGATGCAAGATCAACAGAGTTGGGAAATCAAAACCATACAAAGGAAACAAAGCATCCACACAGATGAAAAGAAACTACAGCTAAAACCTAAATGAGCCTTTTCTCCTCTTTGAATTGCTGATTCTCCTGAAAGATTGCTGTCGTTGCGGGACATTGAACTCTGAGTACATGTCCATGAAGAAGTTGTCAACAATGTCAAGATAAACCGGACTTCTGAGGCGCGAATAGTAATGGAGCGCCTCTTCTACGTCCAATTCATGTTCCATGTCACCTTCATCCACCATATCCAGTTCCTTCATCTTCTGTGCCAATGCATAGCACCCTGCATTTATGCTCTCAGAGGATTGCTCACTACTGCTTCCTTCACGACGACTTCCTCTTAGCTCTTGTTTGATCTTGGTCGGAACAATTTCTTGGCTACAAGCATCCTCTTGCTTCATCAACTCTCTGGACACCATTGCGTTCTTGTCAAGCTCAAGCTCAAGATCAAGATCAAGATCATCTGTAGTGGCGCAGCAGCGGGTGAAGCGTTCCAAGAAGAAGGAAGTGAGATTTTTGAGGGTTTTGCATAAGAATTTCTTGGTCTTTTTAGGGGATATGGTTAGCTGCATTTGTGGCTCTAATGCTTCTCTATCTTTACTTGTGTATCTATCTCTCTGTCTCTTACACACCAACAACAAAAATAGAGACAATTGGAGCTTGTCAAGGTTATAGGTAAAAGGAAAGGCAATGAAGTTAGTTTTCAGTGGATTGTTGCGCCAAAGACATTCTAATAATAAAGAATGTTACTAGTGATTATTGAGGAAGAATACAATCTTGGTCTTTTTTGATTTTGACTATTTGTCTAAAGTGCAATACTGGTGATTGGTGACAGATTAGAAAGCTAAAGCTAAAGCTAGTACTAAGATTGATTTGAAGCCTATTACTACCAGCCTTTTTGCTTTCTCGACCAATACTAAGATTGATTTGAATTATTGATTCGAACCATGCACAATCATGAAGTGGCTCTCTTTCTATCTTCTGTTCTTTTTGTGTCCATGGTGATTTGCAAGAAACAGACAATTATTATAAGTAAAAGATGAGAGGACCCCAATGGGTGGGTGAGGTTTGTAATATCAGATGGGGTGCACATTTTAATGACCCTGCTGTGAGGTCACTTTCTTGCAACTACCCTTCACAAAAATAAATATATACTGTCATATCTCGTAACCAAATGTCCAAATATAATTTTGCAGCTCAACCAAATGATTTTTAGTTTTTAGTTTTTTTTTTTTGCCAACGAATTATGGTCATTGACCTTGTGGTTAAGAAGGTTTGCTCCATCTTGAGATTCAAACTTTGAAGTTAAAATCGAAAATATTTTTTTAAACGTACGAGTTCTTTGCATCAGATAAACGTAGATATTGCCTACAAAGTTATAAGATGCTAACAACAAATGTTAAGGTAACACGTGGCGTTCAAGCGTCAACACATTTACATGAAAAAACAAGGCCGTCACAAACAAGAATCTCGTATCTAAAGAACTTGAGATATGTGGAAAAGAGCCACCCACGTGCACAGGACAACCCACCAAAAATGACCTTGTGTCGTCGTGACTCAACCTCGTCCGGCTCCAGCCCGAGTTGACCAACCTCATGTGTGATGTGGCATGGAGGCCACGATCTCTGTGACAAGCACATCCATGATCCAACCTCAGCCAACCTCGACCTCTTTGCGAAACTCCCAAGCCTTGTGGCTTGCATGACCTACCTCACAAAGCCCCGAGCATCAAGGAGAGCACTCTACTCATTCTCAACATTTAGTCTCCACAAGAGACATGCAAGCTACAGAGAGTGCTCATTACATTTCCCCCAAAACTTAGTTCTCACAAGAGACCTTCAAGTTACAAGGAGAACTCGTCACCTTTCCTACAACACTTAGTCTCTACAAGAAGCTCTCAAGTCTCCCCGCCTCACCAGACAATCTTCAAAACTCTATCACAATAAAATGTTAAGACGCTAAAGAGGTGAGTGTCAACACTCCATTTCATGTTCGAATTTGATCATAGTAATGAAAAAAAAAATTATATATTTTTTAAAAAAAACCTAACTTCTAATTGACATTTTGTAAGTTCATTGTCATTCACACCAAACCCCATGATCCGTTGTATTTTTTAGCAAGTGAGGGAAGGCCCAGGTCAAGAATATATCAAATCCTTGATGGGCTCGTTAAGCCCAATATTTATCCTGAGCCCACATTTAATGGGCCCGATCACTAGCGTCGGCCGTAGCAGATCACTACCACTTGAAATCCCCAACCCTAAAATCCTCTTATACTATAAATCTTCTTCATCGCGCCGAGTCATTGCTCTTCTTCCCCAGCCAACAATTCAATTCAAGCTCCACAGCTAGGGTTTCGTCTGCTGCTGCTACAATGGTAGCGACCTCTTCTTCTCTCCCAAAACAATCTCTGTCGCTCTACTTTTCTTCAGCACTGGTTGTGTATATCTATATTTGGTTACTGATCTGTTTTTGTCTGTTTGGTGGCTGTGATTTCGGAATCGGCGATAACAGGGCAAGGGAACTGGCAGTTTCGGTAAGAGGAGAAACAAGACCCACACACTCTGTGTGAGGTGTGGTCGCCGCAGCTTCCATCTCCAGAAGAGTCGCTGCTCTGCTTGTGCTTTCCCTGCTGCTCGCGTGAGGAAGTGTAAGCACCATTTCTCTCTCTGCTCGTATCTGTGATGTTTTGTTGATTTGATTCCATTTTCAACATGATCACTGTGAATCTGTGTAATTTTAGATCGGTTGGTGTTTCATTGATTAATGTTTTTGCCTTTTGGTTTGTAGACAACTGGTCTGTGAAGGCGATTCGCAGAAAGACCACTGGAACTGGCCGCATGAGGTATCTCCGCAATGTGCCTCGCAGGTTCAAGAGTGGATTCAGAGAAGGTATTGAATTGTGTTGTTTGATTAAATTGTATGTTTGGAGATTTAGGTTTTGCATATTTGGTTTGATTAATTGTTTGTTTTGGCTATATATTATTGCAGGCACTGAGGCTGCTCCCAGGAAGAAGGGTGCTGCAGCATCTGCCTAAGTGAGTAGAGCAATCAATGATCAATGTTGGGTATCTCCATCATAGATTTAGAATGCTTTTTTATTCGGACAAAACATTGTTTTCAGTGTTATTATATGTTGACTCATAGTTGCTTTAAATTGTATTTGCTTTCACTTTCAGACAAGGATGAGAATTTTGTTATCGGATGCTTATTGAATTATGATTTTCCTGTTGGAGTTAAATTTTCCGTTAATCTGTGAATGTTGCTATGTCTTGGTAATGCTTTCACCTTGTTGATGTTGCAGTACGTTTTGTGATTTGTGATAGTCCTCACATTTATTACTGTTTCCTGTTTTGTTATCCTCCCTCACTACCAAAATGATTGTCCACTTTCCCTTTATATATAAAATACCAATTGTATTTGTATAATAAGTTAGTATCTCTTGAGTTTCGTACCACACCTTTTCACATGAATACAAGAGAAAATTTGCAACGCTAACTATCTTCTCCTTGAAATAGAAACTAGACACTCAATTTTGGACTTAAGGAGTATGATACTTCAAATTCTGCTTGGCCTGTTTGATTCTATGTTCGTTAGCAAATGAGATGTATTCAGTAACGTGTTTGGAGAATCTAGTGTGTGTTTTCTTTCCTTTTTCAGAAATTTAGTTATGCATAAGTTATAAGTTACTATACCTCTAGTTTTGTAACAACACATATCTATGGAATACGAGGGAAAATGCACAACACTATGTGATGGAGGGGTATTTTATTTGAGTAGGTTAAATTTTTCTTGTAAGTTTGAGAGTAAGGATCCTATGTTAAGAATGTTTTGGATTGGGTTGAGCTTTTAATGAGAGTATGACCTAAAAATCTCTCCCTGACCTCATAATTTCATTGGTGAAATTGAATGTGGTGTTATTTTCTGTTTAGTTTAATATAAATAGAATTGGCTCATATTCTTTATTCTAGTTGAGGCATGACTATTCACTGGTTATATTTCACATTCCCAATTTCAAAGAGACTTGTGTTTCTGAGAGTTGGGTGGCATCAAATAGTTGATGTTAGGTTGTGTGCATCCTCTAAACTGAGTCATACAATCCGTGCTAGGTTTCTCAATGTATATTTCATTATATGGAACTCTATTCTTAACGGATTTTCACCCTTCACTCTTGGTTTAATCATTTTTATCTATAGTCCCTTTTGAAGCCTTTATACAAACCTATTGTGCTGATGTTTAGTAGAATTATTCGTAGAAATTTAACTTCCATCTGCTTAGCCACCACAGAATCGGTCGGTTTGGTTAGTGAGCAAGTAATTTTGGTGGTCTTGAGGTCTCAGTTTTGAGCGCTTCTACTGATCTAAAAAAGAAACATAATCCATATGATTATGATATTTCGTTATAGATTTGAGAGAAAAGTAAAATACATTTTCAACTAACTTCTAAAGAAAAAGTGAATTGTCCTTGAAAATGTGAATTTAAGCCTTCCAATGGTATTGGCTCACAATTGTGGCCGTGTGTTTGAATAAATCCCGTAATTTTACACAAACTATCCTCAAAGCAACAGCTAATTTACATATCTAATAAAAAGTATGAAACCTGACACCATCACTTCAAATGGAACAACCGTTGAGAAAAAAAAGTCCAAAATCAATGGTACCTGAACCTCAAAATGCCAGGCAATTCTCTCTAAGCTCTTGAAATTTAAACTAAGGTGAAAATCTTCCATCAGCTGTCTTTAAATTCACCAAATCTGTGCTTTTCTTCTTGCAACTGTTTAAAGACATGTTCCAGCTCGGGAAATGCTGACAAAAGCAGCAGCTCGAGAAGGTCATAAGCCAATTGCTTTAAGCAGACGGATGACTGCAAAAAAGAGCCGAAACAATCCCATTAGAATATACTGGTCATAAATGTACCCTACATGTAAAGCGTCCCTTAACTATTCAAATGGGCCATCAATGGTAAATGCTTTGTTCAAGTCCTCCCAAATATTTAAGGAAGCTATTCTTCATATTTCAACAGCAAAGCAAAGTCTGAGGATATCTTCTATTTTAGACTGTCAAACATACTGTTTTTCGAATAAAAATGAGTTAAAAGACATCAGAAATTTTCTTATTATAAAAATATGAAATTACCTGAAGAAAGAAATATAGATCCTTAGCGCATTGTTCATAATCCCTCCTACCAACAAGGCCTACAATACCAGCTGGTGCATTGTCTGCAATGGTAGAATAGAAGTCATTATCAATACCAAAGTAGGCTAAAGGTATTTAATCTACCAACATTAGACTGTCTATGAAAGACAAAACACACACACGTAGGACTAAAGATATGACCTATCATCAGCTCGTATACAAACTTTGCACGACGATCTGCTTCTTCTTGTTGCTCCTCATCTGCTGCTCTAGGCGAACCCATCTCTGGTTGCTGGTTGTGAGGGGAACTCTGTGATGGGTTACTAGAAGGCGGTGGCCTTTGTCGCTTGGGGTGTTTGGTTATAAAGATTCCATCAGGCCAAAGTATCTAGTTGGAAGAAGACAATATCAGTAATAATCTATCTCAATCTGTTCCCAACAAAGCAATCATCAAAGTTCGGGGGAAACATGTAAATAATTGGTTCCTTAAGTTGATTTACAACATCTATAGCTGTTGCTACCAAAGACAAGTGTAGCATGCGCCAGAAGCCACAAATTAATTTCAATGGAAATTACATACATCTAGGTTTAATTTTAAATATGCTTCTTCTGATAAATGACAACTAATTATGTTTGCAAGGGTTAGTACTTAGTACCCATGTTTTCTAAATTTCTGATAAATTCCTTAGTTGATTTTTCTGGTGTCTTGGTATTATATTCCATCATAAAGCAAGTTGTGGTTCCTTGCTTTCAACTTGGAGGATGAAATTATTGTATTCACTATCAGGTCATTTAGGGTTGTCAATTCCTTTGGTATTTAATACATCCCTTACATCTTTCATAAGGAGTGCATGCATCATATCAGTATTGGAAGTCTCAAATATGTATAGATTTATTTGCTAGGAAACAAGTTCTTAAGGGTCTTCATGACAAAAAACATTGTGGCAGAAAGAATTTTATTATTAAAAAAAAATACTAATGACTAAATATGGCATTGGATATTGCCTGCTTAATGGTTCCCTAGGGGATGACTCAATGGTTCAAGGCTCGCACTTCTCAGTGAGAGGTCGTGGGTTCGAGTCTCATTGAGTTGGGTGGGGAGGGGTTATGGGAAAAAGGGGAGAGCTACCCCCTATTGACTATTGTGCTGCTCGGCCCATTGAGCTTGTAAAAAATATATATATTACCTGCTCAACCCGCTGGATCCCTGAAGCAACAACCGATCCTTTACGCAAAAGCTGGATTTTCTCTAGTATCCAATCATCAACGGCATCACCCATTCCTAGATGTAGTAACTGTTTTGCCACCCAAAATGCCTTCCGCCTGTATTCACAGAAAATTAGCTTTTGGCATAGCTAGGGCCTAGGAATTGGATGACATATTGACCAGATCTTAACAGTCAAAATGATAGATACCAGATTCCAACAATGTTGTCTTAGCATACAAATCCAATACCTGATCCACCCACCATCATGGAGCTGGAAAATGACATCTACCAGATCCAATATGGGTACGCTTAAATTTGTTGGCACCCACTGCATGACAGAAAAGTGTGTCAAGATCATCCTGAGGATGCAAGAAAGCTAAGGAGAACTACAACCATCTCACAGAACAAATTTCAGTTCTGTATCCGTCTCACAATGCTATGATGCATTCAAGAAGGAAAACTACAACTGAATAAATGATGCCAAGTCAATGATTACCTCTGTAGGAAGGGTTGGATCTGTTGTAGCATGAAGCAACTCAGAACTCTCTTCTAAAGCATCATGCTCTCGTCGTTTAACAGTTTCCCCAGCATGTTTGATACTTGATGCACTCTTAGCATCTGGATCTCTGCTTGTGATTTCTTTACTTGGCTTATTTACTGAAGAATGAGATACGCCTTGTCTATCTAATCCTAATCCTTCAGTAACATTATGCTTCATCTGCAATGCTGATCCCTTGTTTTCAGTGCCTAAATGATCCCTCTTGGGGGATAGGGGATTGACCACAGGCCCCACAAAATTTGTAACCTGACTTGTTTCTGATGGCTTATCATCCAGGTCAACTAGAGAGTTGCCAAGCAATAAGGAAAACCATAAGTTAGTGAGTCAAGACATGAAAAAGAGCACACCTAAGTCAACAATATTCTACTTCAAAGAAGAATCACCTGACAATGTCTCAAGGATAGAGAATGAGTTGGAGAACAAGTATGTCTGCATTTCAAAACATATAATTAAGTATTCTCCCCAGAAGAAAAGAGCAGTCCCGGCACCCCATCCACACACTCAACAACAAAAACTAAAATTTTAAAAAGGGTACAATGTCAAACCTGAGAATCAACACAAAGAAAGTCCCAAACTTCTATTGATGCTGCAAGTTTGGGAAACTGTAGAAGCTTCTGCAGAGCAACACATGCAGCAGTTATTAAAGAACTTGGAAGCATAAGAAAAATACAATCCACCAGATAAGAAAAGGAAACAATTTGTACACCATATCAAGTGGCTTAAATAAATAATATATTTGAAATGCCATGCCAGTTAAATGAAAGAAGGTATAAGAAAAAATGAAAGCAAAACATAGCAGCAACCACTCCAGAAAAATACTTAAAGCAGATTGTAATTCCAACATATCTTGCTCAATAATACAATATGCGTGTCATCAATATTTTACTACATACGATCACTATACTTCATTAAAATGGATGTTCCACAATAACTGTCCACTTCCCTCATTGGATAATCATATATGGATAGTTTCAATAATATCTATATACTAATTAGTGATAATAACTTAGTGTTCTTTAGTCGTTACTATAAGGGTACAAGTCCAAGTCATTACTATAAGGGTACAAGTGGACAGTCAGTTAAACTATCTCAGTCAAGAAAGCAAGAAATGAGAGATAGGATGTTTAACCTTTAAATATTTATCAAGCAATATACAGCGTTCTCGTATGATGGGTACATCTAAACCAGTAGACAGAAAATGCTTTGGTGGCAAATGAAGATTATACTCGGGGAATTCTTTAAGACGTCGATGTAGCTCCTCAAAATGCCGGAACCTACAGAAGATAAAAATATCATTCTCTTATAGGTTTAGGATTGAATTAAGAGGTGAATATCTCGTTAAAAATGTCAACTAAATCAATAAATCTATTCAAAGAAGAATGATTATTAGTATATATAAAACCAGAAAGTACAAAGCAAGTTATTAGCACCTTCTTTTGATCGACCAACTATTATTATTTACATCCGTAACAGATATCGAGTAAACAGCAAATGTTCTAGAGTTACTCTTCACAATATTTGCACCCAATACCTGCAACGGCATATTAGCTTAAATCATTTACACATCATTTTTACGAAACTTGGATTTCTGGAATGTAGAAAGATATTTTAATTACCTCACACTTCAACTTATAAAACGAATCCACCAATAATGAACTCTGCACAGAATTATCAGTAAAATGATGAGCTTCTGGTATGGATACAAAGGTTGTGGATGAAGAAGCTGCTGCTCCACTGTGAACTCTACCAAAGTGTTCAGTTTCAGAATCGTCACTAGATTCTTGAGCTCTATGGCCTGCGGGAGATTTAAGTATATCCAGCCCATCTCCAGACAAGAAGCTTGTTCTCTCAACTTCTTGCCAAATGGGCACCTTTGATTTAGGCTTCTTCCTATCAGATTGGGTTCCAGTTCCTCTGCTATGATTAACACGACTTCTACCAGTTTTCTTTCTATTATGGCCTTCAAAATTTTCAAGTGGGTGATGAATGTGAGCAACAGCCTGATTTCTTTTACTCTTGCCATCCCAAACTTTAGTTCCAGGAGAACCAATACCAGTTACATTGCCAATCTCTTCATCCTCAGAAGTATAAGAACTACTGCTCACTTCCTCAAAAGCCATAGGGACGTGTTCATCATGTTCTGAATAGGAAATAACTGAAGAGGGCTTTGATATGTTTTTTTCTTTATGGATGAGTGAAGTTTCTGCTGCAGACTGATCAGTCCGTCCAGTGTGAATAGTGGTTCTCTTGGGAGGGTTAAGCTGAGTTGAATTGTCCCTTTCCTTGAGTTTGGGTGCTGAATTTATTTGACCAGCCAAAACAGCCTTTCCTACCGAAGAATTCTGAGGAACATGGTCAATTATTTTGTCTTCCTTCTTTTTGTAGTTTTTCCCTTTTGCCCACATATTTTCAAAATTTTCTGGAGCAAGGGCTTGAGTCTTCCTGAGAGATATCAGATCTAACATGTCGCCCCATTCCCCTCCTGAGAGGTGTCTTTTGACACCTCTTCCATCACTAGCTAATGAGTTCATCGGCAATGAGCCAAGTGAAATGGAAGATCGAGTGTCGACAGAAAGTAATGGATCTTTCGAGATGTGTGGTCCATTCGAAGCTGAAACAGGTTTATCCGTGGCAGTTTTAGATTGATCAGCTTTTAACTGCACAAGTTCGACACCAGTGACGGAAGGATCTAAAAACTTAGAAAAATGGTCAGATGACATTCTTGAAGATCCATTTTGTTTTGACAAAGATTCGTCCTCTGTTGCAATAACTACTTTATCTGCTTTGGTCCTAGAGATAACTAATGCCTCAATTCTCTCATTAATGAACCTGTCAAAAGAGATATAGAAACTGAGAACACCAGCAATTGACAATTAAAGTATTTTAAAAAATGCGGAGTGATGTACCTTGGACTAGCTAAGTTTAAAACTGGTCGAATTACTGTGCAAGCAAGGAGCTCCCTCACGACAAAACGGAAAAAAGAACACTGCAAATCTTCAGGCTTGAAAGTGAAAGAAATAAGACCATCCATCAGATGCTGTAAAACCTGGAATTAAATAAAGAAGAAACTATTGTCAAAGCAACTAGGAAGGCTGAGAAAGTATTAAAAAATGAAGAAGAAAAAAACTTCATCCTTGAAGGTAGGAACTATATAATAACCAAATAAGTATTTGAAGTAGATCCCCAGAAAAGAAAAGAAAAAGAGTAAACAACCTTGTGCTCTGCTTCAGCAGAAAATAAAGCAGGGTGCAATTTGTTTTCAGCAGCAAGTATACGTCGTAATTCTATATCTCGAAATTCAATAGTTAGTGATCCTGAATGTTGCTTTTCAATCTTTGCTTGACTTGCACGAAAAAGCTCCAAGTGTGTGCAAATGAGATTAATAAGATCCCTGAACATCCAAGTAAATTTAGTGAAATAGTTAATGTTTCTAAATAAACAAGTCCAAATATGAAAGGAAATTGAAAGATTTTAAACCTTGTTAGAAGATCTATAAGATTCACGTTCCTCATACGGCTTGAAAGTTCTCCCAGAACACCATTTATGATCTGCACTAGTTCCTCTGGACCTTCCTTATCAGGTGTTAAGCGAGAGTACCATAGATCTGTCACCCACTCTGAAACAAGATGTTTGGTAAAGTGATCTATTGCATCTTCAACAGCAGGTGAATTCACTTTCCTTCTCCAGTTAGACTTTTTAACAGTTTTAGGATATTCAAAAGGTTTCTTCATAGACAATGCATTTGCTGAGGGTGGTTTGCTGTTGTATATTGCAGCTTTCTTTCGCATTTCAAAATCTAGAGACAAATAACGAATGATAATAATTAAGGAGGCGGCAGCTGGCAGGTTGACCCATACTGAAGAGCTCGTCACTGAAATAAGAGCAAAAAAAAGTAGGAGAGTATTACATCCAAACACAATGAGGTTTAGAAAACATGTGTGCATGTCTGTGTCCAAGCAACATGCTAAGAGCCTGAGTATTAATTGCAATATCCCTATACCTCATGAGACATGAGTTGTGTAAATACTTAAAGAGTTACCACCAATACATCTCAAAAGGCATTGAGGCTCCAGAATATAATGTATTCAGTTAAGAAGAGCCTAAGTTTCCAGAACTAGTCATTAGTTGTAGTATTGTAACCTTCTTATATTGACCTCTATAGTATAAGGAGGGTAAGCGGGTAACTGAGGATATGAAAAATTACTATTCACTAGTCACTAGCTCAGCATACTCCTGAAAGAGTGCAATACAAAGGCCAAGAGAGCCATGAGCCCATGACATATTACATCCTAGATTAGTTTATTTCAACAGTTCAAAATTCCCGAGCAAAAATTCAGCAAGTGAATATACTTCTTTCACATGTGATAGGTTGCCAGCATAATCATATTGGTTCTTCCTTTTAGTTTACAGAACTAATGAGAGACTTAACGATTCTACAAGATGTCATCAAACTATTTTAACCTTGTTGAAAAAATTAGAGCTCTCAGCATGGTTTGGCATATAAAATGTCTGCGACGAGGTCTTCATGAATGCATAGTGGATAAGCATCAATCTCAAACAAGACATCAACTGTGGCATACTATACGCTTGAACTCAGTATCATGAGATACTAGAGAGGATGACAATGTAGTAGTTGTATGAACTGCATTATTAAAAATAAAGTAACAGCTCATCCACTAATGAGTAATGCTGTAATAGAACTTCAAAAGTAGACAGGAAAACATATAGATTTCAGTCCTCCAATGAAGATAGTCATATAACATAGAAATCACTGATCACTATTTATCTCATACAATCTCTCTGCAGCCCAGGCTCTCCTTAGAAAACCTCTTAAAACTAATACTACCCCCTTGTTTCAAAAATAAATAAATAAATACTACCCTCATCTTCACTTTAAATATTCACCATACCAAAATGAAATATCCCATTTAACTGTTCCTTTTTTGTATGGATAAGTAAATTACACTTGAATTGCCAATAATATTCGTTGGGAGAGTCACTTGGATGAAGAGTCAATTAAGTCAAATAAGACGATATTAAGTAAAAGGGTACAATGATCTTGAAAGGGCAATGTCATTAACTGCATTACTTCCACCTCGACTCCAGCTCTATACTTCTAGAACTACAGCTGACTATTTGAATTAGGTCTAGACCATGCCGAACATCATAGAGCATCAACAGACGATAGAAAATCAAATCACATATATCTAAGTTATAGCTTCAGTTCTATATCTTGACTAGTGAGTAGGAACAGCTAATCACTAAATACAGTCGAAACAGCTAATCAAAGAACTAAATGAGCAACTGAAATGAACAAATTATAGAATATAAACTGAAATCTACTCAAATAGAGTAAAATTCATATCTAAAAATACATTTCACACAGATTAATTCACTCATATCCAGACCAATCAACCAAATTCGATCAATCTGAATTCGAAAAAACTTACAAGACATGAGATAAGACAAGCCGACAACACATATAGCAAGAAAAACGATCCGCTTCTTGCCTTCCTCGACCAGGTCCCGAACCGCCACCTGCCTCCGCTGCGAGCTCATTTCGGAACCACCACAAGCTAGTCGATTCCAGTCAACACAATCAAATCAACCCCAAGTCCAGTCCCTTTCCTTCACATCACGACCGATCGTCGCCAAATTGCAGCAAAAAACTCAAAAACAGTCCCCGATGCACGATCAGAGAATGCGAAGCAGAAATCAGGGCAATCACGGTGGGAAATCGGAGAGGAAATTCGTGTTTGGTTGCCGAGTAGAGTGAGAAGAATCGAATGTTGGTGAGAGTTTACGACAGAAGGAAAAGATAATACGAAACGAACGAACCGTACGGGTGGGTTCAACGCGATGACGAGTGGACCGACCGTTAGGTTTTGCGAAAGCTTACGTAGTGTGTGTTTATTTATATGTGTAGATTTTCTTACACTTTCGCTCTCTTTCCGTCACATTCCCGTAAACGGCGTTTCTCAGCAATCGCCACGTGGAGATGTTTGTCTGGTGAAACTGTGGATTTTGTGCCGGTTATTTGAAATTAACGAGACGGGTTGATTCCGTTATTTTGGTAAGTTGTGCCAATAAAACTGGTAATTGCAGGGCTTACAGTTACAGCTACACACTTCAATGCTGATATATATTTTGGCATTTTTAACGGGAAAATTGTGCTCTCTTTGATGTCAACATGAGTATATGCTTTTTCTGAAATAAAACATTTTTCAAGACAAATGTTTATTTTTTCTCCTCAGTAAATTATGTAAGAATTTAGTTCAAAAAATATAACCCATGAATTATTATATTCTAAAGATATCTTGTGTGTAAGTTATTTTAGTTTGTTACAATTATAACATATGTGTTATAAGCAAAAGTGTCCACTCGAAATGAATCACTCGTTTAACTCAAGGTCAACATAATATTGACGGTAGAATACATATCGAATCAGCACTTAGGCCTTGTTTGGTAAGTCTACTTCAACGTCTATAGAGGTAAAATGTC
>JAYMTF010001305.1:0-24378 GCA_036897485.1 Pelargonium nanum | reverse complement strand
TGTCGTATTTTTTTGAAAATGGCGAATCGCGTGTCCGAATCGCATCGCGAATTGTGTCGCGTGTCGGTATTGGTGCAACATAGGTCATAGGAATACCAGCCAAGTACTTATTATCTAAAAAAAGAATCTTTCCTCTAGTATCAGCCAATTATACTGCTTTACTCTATAAGGAACGTTGAACTTTACATTTCATCTAGCAGTATCATATTTCTGGTTATAAAGAGAGCAGAGACAACGATATGGAAAGAGTTACTGACAAGTAAACCTCAACTTAGGTTTCCATGTCCATGTATAAATATTCTACAGTAAGCGGGTTGATGGGTATGTTTCAATTAATAAAAACAAACCTTTATCATGCAATCCTGCAATACATACTTTGTTTTGTATCTGCACCAACAGTTAAACAAGGATGAAATTTAGCATAACTTGAGGGAAACAACTAGAAACAAACATCATTTTCCAAACTCGAGTCATGAAAAGGAGAAACTATCAACTTAGGAAATTTACCAAAATTATATACTCCATATAATTTAATTAAGGCTGAATATGTATGAATGAAACTTCCAAACTTTATTCTGTCAGCATAAATTTGATCACTGAAATATGGTACTCTATAGCTATACTGAGTGCCCTCGGGTTTAGATGAGGCAACACCAACATGCTCTACTGTTTAGCACATCGATAGTCGTGGCTTCAACTGGAGTGCTGACACAACTTCTCCCTAATTCTATCCATGTTGACTCCCAACTGTCTCTCCTCCCTTTGCAAAATAATATCCTCATAATCTTTATTAAACGTGTCCAAATCAGCAAATGATACTTTCTTACTAAACCACACTTCACATCCAACACCATCTGCAGCTGAGTGTGTTGTGTTCAGGCTGTATTTCACTATAACAGATTATCTAAGGATACAACTACCCTTTCACCTTATATAGTTATATGACTGATTGACTCTTGGTCATCAACCAATTTTAAGGCGGCCCGCCTCATTCTGGAACAGAGCTGATGTGCATTCAGTCATAATTGAAACAGAAAATAAGAATTACACTAAGGATCAGGAGCCTTACACAGCCACTAGAAGGAAATGGTTTATAGAGTTCTATGTATTGTTGTCCATGCAAGAGAAGACGTGGATCAAAACTGTTAGCAATAAAAACAAAATCATTTTTGTTTCAGTATGCTAGAAAAGAAAAATAAAAAAATGAAGAGTGTGGTATCTAAGGAAAAAAGAATTAAACCAAATAGTACACAAATAAACAGGGTACATAATGAACCACTGGATGGCTTAAACGAGTCTTTACAAATAAACCATGGAAGTGAATCTCAGCAATTTAAAGATGTGTAGACTGTAGAGTGCTTACTCAAACCCTGGCAGATTGGAACCATCTGGCACAGATCCAAGCGAAAAAAGAGCAGCAAATGTTGGCAACACCTAAAAAGCAGGACACGCGACATTAAAGTCAGGCCTTCATCGGTCCAAACTACAAATTCTGTGACTCTAAACCAACTATCGCAAATTATAAAATCACAAGTGCATGGATATCATCTTCTTAGACATAAGAGTATTCATCAGATTCCTAGTGGTGACAAACGCATATATCATAGGAAAACAAAATGAGAGCTTCTTCTCTTGTCCCAGTTATTGTTACATAATCCGTTATTAAATAATGAATGTGCACGCTAATGGCACATGATTTATTACAGTTTTGTAACCTAAAAGATGAAAGGCATAAATATTCATTCTAATTAGTTATTCATCTCCACCCAATCCCTCATCGAGTAATACATACACTCCTAAAGATGGAGGAACATTCAATAACTATCAAGCAAAAGGGCAAAGCAACACTGCCTGAATGTGCATGCACAGATAGAGACATGAAGAATATATATCATGAGTGATTGATTTGTAAGAATAAGAGCACATGTAGTAAGGAACAAGCCCAACAAAACAGAAGCTGAATGAGTAGGTACCGTACCTGGATGTGATTGTGGCCATCTTCATGGTAAACATATTTAAGCTCATCAGCATCTACAGCATCACGTGCGCACGCTCCGACACCCAGTGCATAAAGTATTGCATCTCTGTCTCCAAATCCAGATTTTAATTAAAATCGAACCAATTAAAGTATAAATTAGAACAAATACAAGCAAGTAAAACAGTAGCAACCGAGTATTTGTACCTTTCGGCGTAGGTGTATGTGGTCTGCGGTTAGGTCAGGTCGTCCATAGATGCGACAAGCAACAAAATAGTAGACAATAAATGAGAAGAAGAAGAAGAAGAATGAAGAAATTCAGAGTTAAATGATCGATGAATCACTAACCTCAGGGAACTGATGGGAAAGAAGAAGCTGAGGATCGAACTTCGAATTATCGGCCATGATTATCAACGAAACCAAAGCACAAGAGCTCAATTGAAGAATTCGGATTATCTACGAATTGGGAAGGAAGAGAGGTGAGCTAGTAAAGATTCTTACTATGCCATCTATTGGATAAACTGAGACACCGAACCAGCTGACGCAATCTGATGTCGAGGTGAGTTGGTTCTGGTCATTCCATGGCCTACCTACACTCTCTGCTTGCTATCACCAATTTGACTTTCGGCTCGCACCCATTAATGAATCCAGAAATGAGCAAATCACATTACTCATTCGTAAAATCCTACCAAATAAAGACAATTTTATTTGACTTGTTCAAAATGTGGAGACTCATAATTTGCCTGTAACGATAAACTCAATTTTTCAGCGCTATGAATAAGATGTTCAAATAATTATAGATTCCATCTACATTCTTGAAGTACTAGCATCAATGATATGTTTAGCCAAAGCAATTTAATCAACAGGATCGAACCTACGATCAAATATTTTTTCCTTTGAATAAGTAAGCCCTGCAATATATAAGTTCAGACATTTTCTTCTTGAGCTGCTGAACAAGGACACAAACATAAACTTGATCCAAGAACAGAATCAAACACAATTCTAAAGCAATTGAACACTTAACATTCCCAAAACATACAAAAATCAAAATTTTCCTTAGTTTCTTTTAATACAAAATATTTCAAGTTCCTAGCAAAATCCAACCTACAGTTACTCCAGCACAGATGACGTTCCAAGCAAATAGAAGCACACTACAACAAATAAAACACCAGGGCAAAAACATCATTATAATCTATCACATCCTATCTTCTCTCTGACGTGGAGCACATGTAATGATCTCGTCAACTCTAAGAATCATTTCAGCCGCCTCAGTGGCGGAAAGCAACACAGCCTGCTTAACCTTGAAGGCTTCAGAGATCCCCAACTCTGCCATATCTCCTACCTGAATTATACAAATGAACAGAGTCAGAAACACAATAGTTGAACAAGCAATAACAAATTTGTTGACTTTCCAGCAAAAATCTAAGGATAAGTAACTCATTCCGACATTGTGTTACTTGAGCAGCTAATTTTATATACATATGTGTGTTTTCATCTATATAGTTTTTCGTGCCAAGTTTTCCATCCATCATTACTCATGCTCGGCAAAAAAAGAACAGTACAAAAATTTCTCATTATCCAGGTTTAGTTTCTGTGCTTACAGATCCAGAGATGACGTCAATCCCAGCCTTGCTTCCTTCTTTATGATGCTCTGCACGAAGCTGAGAAATCAACTCAGCACTGTCCAAACCAGCATTGTCAGCAATGGTTGTTGGAATGGCTATAAGTGCCCGGGAGAATGCTTCAATAGCATGAGACTTCTTCCCAGGAGTCTTCCGGGCTAGCTCATCTACATCCTTCGCCATCAACATCTCAGGCCATCCACCTCCCAGCAAAACCCTGCTGTCATTGACTGTCTGAGACAGCACACACAAAGCATCGTGCAATGACCTTTCGGCCTCATCAAGCATGTGATGGCTGCAAAAAAGAGAATATTGATATCAGAATATAACATTCAAACGAAAGATACTTTGGCATGACAACAGATATCTTGGCATGATACAAAAATTACCATACAGGAAAATAAAAGCCAACAAAATTTATTCAAGACCATGTACCTTGCACCTCTGAGTACTATAGTGCATGCCTGACCCAATTCAACACCAGAAAAATGGATCAACTTATCCTCCCCAATCATGATTTCTTCAATAAGCTTGCAATGCCCAAGCTTTACCGACTCTGGATTGTCAAATGTTGATGCAATTTCACCACCAGTAACTAGAGCAAGTCGCTCAATACCTTCAAAATCAGCATGCTCGATTGCTAGTATACCGGCATCAGCAAAGAGTTCCTCTGGAAAATTGTAAATCAACTGTCTGTTCACGAAACAGTTAATCCCATGACCAATAATCTTCTGCACCTTCTCTCTCATTTTGTCCTTCTCGGCGCCTTCTATCTCTGCAACTTTAGCCATTGAATCAACACGAACACGTGCCCCATAGATCTTTACTTTATCTGTATCCATTGCAGTATTAGCTACCAAAATGTTTGCATTCTCAATGCGTTTTGGTTGTCCAACACCAATTTTCTTGTCAAGAATAAATCTGAGAAGAAAATGGCTCTGAAGTTAGGAAACAATTTTTACATTAAACACTACAAGAATTCATAATGATGGAAAAACAATACAGTACATTAAAGCATATGGTATGCTAACAACACTGGCAATAGCATTCCTTTACTCTGGTAGTAATAACATAATGTAAATTGTAAACTTAAGTAATTACAATTGAAACATGTTGCAAGACATTCTAATCACTTGTAACTTTAAGAATTTGAATGACAAACTGAAAATATGCCTATAGTCCAATGAAGGCAAAAGCATGCCGACAAATATGGAAGACATGCAAAAAGAACAGCTGCACATGAACACAAAACAAAATACATCAGATCTAAGCAAAGTGTATCTCACCCCTCATCCAAAAAGGAATCCTTTAAAGATCCTCCAGGCTTCTTAATGATTTGAATGGATTCCAAGTTTGTGCTGCCCTGCATTTCCAACGTTATAAGCTGAACGCCACAAATGAAAAGCATACTACTAATACAGTAACATTAATACTTATTCTATACCCTTAAGATTCTAATACTTACCTCCATCTATCTAATTTGGCATTGTAGAGAATATGAAATGCTATTGTTAATATTGATGTAGAATAGAAGCCCTTCATATAGGGCATTACAAGAGTTGACTCAAAATTAAATAGGAAATAGCCTAGGTTAAGGCTTATTACAAGAAGCTAATTGATCTATTAAGGCATACATAAATGAATCTCATATATTATGGGATTCTAAATATCTCAACAAGCATGAACCACTAATATACTCTTATCTTCTATGACAATATGATCTACAAAGAACAGGCACTAAAGGATCTCATTTTGATGATGTCTTGTAAGCTCAACAATTACAAAGTCAAAAAGGAAATGGCTTAGATTTGATTATTGATGCAATCCTATCATGATAGAAAAATCTCTTATGACTCCACTATTTCTGATTAACTTAATACATTTAATATTTACTCCTTTCCTCTTCCGTACCGGCTATAAAACTTCTCAATAAACAATTGAGATAAATAGCAGTAAACATGAACTTTTTTAACATGGATCATCAACAATGAGCATTTTGAAACAGTATTCACCTTTAGCCTCATAACAGCGTCAACAGCCAGCTTTCCAAAATGTTCTTTATCTTGTGAAAGGATTTTGGAGCTCAAAGTAGTCATTGCAATCTTCATCAAGTCTTCCCTGAATTTCTCTGCATTGTAAAACTACGTCTTAGAACTAGAACACAGCAAAGGCATGTATCTGAAGTTTGGTAAAGCTTATCAGTTGTCTAAAATAATAGCATAACAAAAAAAAATAGACAAGTTTCACGCACAAACATCAGCTCATCAGTCTATACATCTCATTAAACTACAAATAGATAGAAAGATCTCTGAATGGACAATAGTGGAGAAACCATGCAAGGAAACAATAGACCCAGCTACAAAGAATAGTAACATCGACTACCTGAATCCTCTTTATTATCCACAACCTTCCGCAATAAAGCATCGCGAGCACATTCAGCTGCCATTCTGTAACCTAATCATTCAAAAACTTTCACCTTAGAAATTTGAATATCGGATAAATTTGACAAAATAAGAAGGCCAGTACAAAAACATAGCATTAACTCATGCACATAGATACATGTTAACCTGGAGGCTATCTAAGAAAAGAATTATACAGAAAACTCCCAACTTCAATTGTACACAGGGAGGCACATTGATTGATCAGCATGGTAGCGTTTATTTCATAATTTTTGGGACACAGTTCGCATACTAAAATGTTAATCATATTGCTTTAGGAAACATATGAAAGTTTTAGTACATACATAACTATCAAGCAAGTAGGATTACAACACTAACATTCATTTGGGATGAAAGTATATCAAGGAATGAAAACGCGTCATTAAAACATATGAAAGTTTTAATACATACATAACAATCAGGCAAGTAGGATTACAGCTCTAACATGCATTTGGGATGAAAGTATATCAAGGAATGAAGACGCGTCATTAAAACATATCAGGCTCCGGAGTATGACAACATGCAAAAAGATACAGATTGAAACAACACATTTTCACAATGTGACACTAGCTAATGCAAAATATACCCTAAAAGTGGTGAAATTGAGAAATGTTTTCCTAGGCAAGCTAACTGATCAGCATAGATATCTACACTAGACTGAAAAATCTATTTCCCCAGTAACCAGAAGAATACAGCATACTATCAGAAACCAAGAGTATACCTGCTATTATAGTCATTGGGTGAATCTTTGCAGCAACCAGCTTTTCTGCCTCCCTTAGAAGCTCACCGGCCAAAACAACAACAGAAGTTGTTCCATCACCGACTTCATCATCTTGAACTTTTGAAATGTCTAACCCATAAAGTTAAGGAAGTGCATCAAATAATATCTTAAATCTTTTCCAAACTGTTATGCAGACACATTAAACAACCACTCCATTTACCAGATACTCATAAAAAGTTCAGAATTTTATCAACATTCATGACCTGCATCACAAAATAAACAAACCAATGATCGCAAGGATACCAATGAGGACTTTGGCAGCAGGGTTGTCAATGTGGAGGGACTTCAAGATTGTGGCACCGTCATTCGTAACAGTAACCGCATGTCCTCTGCCTGTTGATTGCAGGATTTTATCCTGGTACACAGTGAAACGAAAACCAATAAAGGGCAGGTTTTTAATCATAAAAACGTATTGCAAGCTTATAGCCAATACATTCATCCTTCAATGTTGGAGAATTCTAATCAAAGATGAAACTTTACCATTCCCTTGGGACCTAATGTAGTCTTGACCAAGTCAGCAATTGCCATTGCACCAACAAAAGACGCCTACAGTAGAAAAGTGAATGGACCTTAGTAACAAAAGATACAAACATAAAACACAACTCTGCATGAACTAATACTAAAATGCTGGAAAACAGCAAGACAGTTCCAGTACTTACCATCCTGGCACGCTCTCCTTTCTCTTCACTAGCTTCATCTTTAAAAATTCTATCAATCTGAGAGATTCACCAGGTACATCAACAAAATTAGAAGTAACATGGCAAAAACATATCATTTAAAAACTAAAAAAAAAACACTGATCCCAAAACATAAATGCTGGTAACATCTAACATACCGCCATAGATGACTATCTGAAACTTGAACGTTCAGAAATATGATCTGAAACAATGATGTCAAAGAAACACAAATTAGCAACTCTACATCTAACGCAAGATGAAAAATCGAAAACTTGCTCAAGCTATAATGTATTCTTAAGATTTTTCCTCTCCACTCTCTCATTTTCCAGACATAGATGCTTCGATTAGCCACATAGAAGCTGAAAACAAGCTAAGGGCATGGTTTCTGCAAGCAGAGAAGCGAAAATGAGAGATGCGCTTACCTGATCTCGAAGAGGTGTGCAGAGGAGGTCGTCTATGGAGATTTAGGGTTTAGAGAATTCGATCCAACCGGAAGCTATAGACGCTTCTCTCAAGTATAAGCAGTGTAGTGTAGCGTGCTACTAGGGCTCATCATCCTCCGTGTATTAAACCAAAAGATGACCGTCGGATTGGATGCTAAGTGGGACCCATGGCTTAGAACACGTGCTTAACAAATGACTCGCATGACTCATTTGTTTGGTATCATATTAGGCGAATTCTCTCGAATTTGTGAGAATAATGTCATTACTTGAAAGAGTACCATAAATTGTGAACCCCTCATAAATTAGTTATCAATAACTAGTGTGCCCTTAAAACTATTTTCGGACGTAGATTTTTTTATCGGTACATGGTACAATGTATTAATATTTTTTCGAGGAAGAAAATAAATTATAGGTACAAAACTAGCAAAAGCTAGGGAGTAGGGCAACGAGAGTATCAAGTATTAGATAACAACATTGAACAAAAGTGATAGAGCATACGAAAGGCCATGATTTGGAGGACTATATGAGGAGTATGGTCGGCCATTGATCGGCAAACTGCTATAAACCAAAAAAAATTCACAACCTTGGAAATAAACAATTGAAACCTTAACCTAACTTTGTAAATTCATCGTCAAAGCCTACATATGTAACTTATATTTTGTCCAATTCTTTGAACTCGCTAACTTATTTTATTTATTCTTTCAACTATTTTAGTTCCTCGAAGGCTTGACCTATTTCATTGTGCAAGACTTCATTTTGGCAATACGGTGGTAGGTTTTAGCATCCCCTTACTGTGGTATGAAGTATGAACACTCTTTGGTTTTAGAGACAAAGATGTCCATGTGCAAAGGAGAGCAACAATTGGATGGTAACCTCAACGGATGACTTGGAATGTTGAGATGCAAGACTTGGGGATTTTGAACTTTTCATGTTTCGAGGAAAAGCGAGTTTGAGCTTGCTCCCTATGATATCTTTGATTTCAAAGAGGATAAAGTTGCTACGGAAAATGATCATAAGCAGAGTCCCGACCCCTTGAATATTCGCAAAGGACTACATAGTAGTCCTAAGATGATTGATTTGTACTGCTTTTATCTTTTTTTTTTCGCCCCTTGGTGTTTGAGGAGGCAGAAGAAAATCAGCCAGTAGTAAAAAGAACCCTATTTCTTCGCGCCTTGGTGTTCGGGGATGCAAAAGAGAATAACACCCGAAGGGACAACAACTTGGTCGACAAGAGCTATGACCATGTTTTTTCTTTGGAATCTATTTTCTTTAATAAGCTACTAACAAATTTTTTGTTAACCTCATCTCTTCAAGACTTGGAGCTCATCTAAATTAAACCAAATAATTTGGGAAAGTTGGGATCCTTGGATCGAGGCTTTTGATAAAATGAGTATAGAAAGCTACCTAAGTAGTACACCTGCAGTGCTCAAACTGTCCAATAATGAAAACACTTGAGCCAAACTGAAAATCTCACCATCATTTATGACAAATATAATAATTATAGTTGTATAAGATCAGGAACAATAATACAACACACACAATACAACCTTTTACAGTAAAGAATGTGACCTCGAGTGGAGGTCATTGAAAGCTCTAGTGATACATAATTGGCTCAAGCAATTTGGTAAAGCAGCCCCAAGAATAATAAGATTAGAAACAAAAACCTACTCATCAATCCACCTACCAACCCAGTAAGCTAGATATGCCCAACAAGCTGTTGATCCTTAACTATGGCTCACTCTCATCACCATTTAAAGGGCCTCGTGCGTCGGCCACTAGCCTTTCCACACAGAAGTGCGTTCTTCGGAATTGGGTATTCATCCCTGAGTGACTTTGAATCTGTGTACACACGTAAATAAAATTGTTGTCCGAGGTACTGTCTCGCCCAGAACTCGGTCCTCAAGTTCCACATCCCTACGTTGTCTAGTGCCACGTAAATGGCGGTCCACGATTTAGGGTACACCTGCACTCAGTCAAAATGATACCACGTTACATATTTTATGTTTGATGCAGTTTACAAGAACAAGGAACCGGGTTGGTCTCGATTCTCACCTGGGTAGTGCAACGTGCAATTGCATCGCGAAGATTGTACTGGCTCCTTTTGTCGGCACTCCACAACCCTCCATCCATACTGCAATTTTGAAAAATTTTAAACACTAAACAATGATATATAGCTCATGTAAAGCTTGAATGGGCAGTTATGTGCTTACCCAACGACAAAGAAAGAGTAGCCATCGAGATGATAACTCTGCACAATGTTTTCTTCATTTTCGAATACAATTTCCACGAATGTTCTGTAATCTGCACCCATGACTGCCGTGTCAAGGTGGATTCCTCCACCGTTAGGAGCATAGGATATGCTTCCGACACGGAAGACTCCTCCAATATTAAAGAAGTCAGCTAGCTTTAGGGGAGTGTCTGCTGGCACAAATGACACACTGTTAAGTGCATATCTTTGCTTGCCATTGACCTGCCCAGCAGAACTTGCAAGCCTGATTGTTCTGGTTAGGTTAATGAGACCATAGTGGTATGATCCTTGTGGGTTTGGCCTAGGTCCACTTGCTGTAAGATTAGTCCTGAAATGGTTACATGAACAAATTATGATTAACAGCTAACAAGGTTTAGGTTTGGCTGAATTAATATGTAGAGAAAATTACCTGATGGATCGAGCCTGGTTGAGAGACCAGTCAATTTGGGTGGTAGGTCCACCTGGGAGTGGGATTGAAGCAGCCCCAGCAGAGTTGCTGTATCGAAGAACACCAGTGGTGGTGAGGATCTTGGAGGTGAATCGGCTGGAAACCACAATGGTGTAGTCATGCGCAGGCTGATCAGCTGTGATGAGAACAGAATAGGACTGACCAACATGGACATCGAGGGACGAGTAGCTGGTTTGGAGTGAATGGGTACCCTCCACCTCCACCAACTTCATCCTGTGACCTTGAATTCGGATGTTGAGGGAATTTTGCAATCCCACATTTGATATCCTGAGCCTGTAAGTTTTCCCTGTAAAGTAAATACAATGCAATGCAAGCTTATGGTCAGGCATGAAAAGTATGGCAAAATGATGAGGCGAGACGTCGTTCCAACAAGAGAGATAGATACCTGGCTCCACATTGAATGTCGCGGCAGTCCCATTTGGCCCTCGCCCGTTAATGAGAATGGCATCAGGGAAAGGTAGCTTCCTACCACGATCCAAAATTGTCTTCAAGGCCTACACATTTGCAACCGGATTAGTTTTACAAAAATTAACAAGTTGATTAATCATCTATCAACACCATTGTTTAGTAAATCCTAATATAGCCTAATGATCAAGCATGAACTTCATCAACTAATTGTTGGGAGACCACAAAGGCAATCAATATTCTATGTGTGATCATTCCAAAGCATCAGAACATGGTAGGGACCCTTGCTCATCTCAAGATGACCAACTGTCTCCTGAATTAGGCATTCTGCCAACTCTGGGCGGTGGGACGCCACATTAATGTGGTTATGTCGATTGCAAGTTGCACCACCTACAACTATCTATAAGTCGGTAACTAAATTCTTCAAGGCATTAAAGTAAATGATGAGCACCCTTAGCAGACAACACATGTTCAGCACATCCCATATAAAAAATGTGTAACCAGTAAAGCAGAAAATCACAAAGAGCAAGTAAACAAAAGATGCAAATTAAAAATATAAAACAAATCAATTAGTAGGTATGTCATTTCTAATGACAATTGCCTGTATCTTCCACCAAGAACTATAGTGCTAATTGACTCGGAAAATTACAAATAGTCTACTATCCCCCGTCAGTCACGGACACTGTGAAGCATTAAAATAATTAAGCAACAAAGAGGTAATAAAGTAAGCTACCGTGTGATTCTTCTTGTACCAGTCTCCGATAAGAACAGTGTAATCACCATCAGGATCCGCGAAAGGAACTGGAATGCGAGGTCTGCTGAGGATCCTGATCCCTCCAAAACCACCGGCAGCCTTGTGGAATGCGAGAGAAGGGAAGTAGTAGAAACTACCAATCTGATCCTTCACTTGCATAATATAGGTAAAGTTTTTACCAGGTGGAATGGGGCAGGTTGTCCCATACACACCATCTTCATAAGAATTCCTCCTCTGCTGCACCCCATTCCTGAATTATTAATTTTTACCACAGTTAACCAAAAATTAGAATACAAAAAAAAAAAAACATTGCACACATTAATTCTTATGGGTTTGAGACAGCTCAAATGAAAAGGACTGTATCCACAATCCACCCATATGTTGTTGCATATTAAGCATAAGATGGGTCGCTTTCAATTTTAATTTTCACAAAATTGCGTGATAATATACCCATGTGACAATAATTTAAAGGCTGACCAAATCCATGTCCTGCAAAACAGGCTTTTGATATGGAAACAAAATAAAAAATACACACATTATATTCTACTAGAAAGTAGATCAGAGAATCGATGACAAATTGCCAGATCTGAGAGTGCACATTAACATGTTCCAAAGCAAAAGCAAAGATTGCATACATGTATAGCAATATAAATACAAAATATACAGTTTCAGTGAATGTCAAGGTTGGAGACAGACAATGCGGTGCTAAACGTAACTCTAAAGTAATCGTAAGGACAGTTGTGTCTTTTAGATCCAGTAAAAGACAATTCATAGTGAACTGGAGTGAGAGCAGGAAATGAAAATTACCAGGAAAGGAGGAAAGGCTCGTCCAAGCTGTTGAAGACGTTGATGATGAGGTTGTCGTTGGTGACGGAGTGAATGTCCGGTCCCGGGAATTGGCCGTTAATCAGTATTCCCTGCACACATTGCAACAGATGATATAGATGGAATGAGAACAGATCTCAGGTTCGAGACTCGATTGTTAGCTTATAAAAAACAGAGATCATCAATGAATCAAAATTTGAATTATAGAGATGATGAAACCTGTTGCTTAACACCGAGAGGCCAAATGTCGCCGTAAGTGACGTTCCAGTTGAAGAACCGGTAAGGATCTTCGGCTCCGACGATGGCGAAGAAAGCGACGGCGGCGACACAGAGTAACGCACCCACCGCTCTCATATTTCGTTTGTTTGTTTTTAGTGTACAAACAAAGAAATGAAATGAAATGTAGAAGGTACTAGTGAAGTCTAGTCCAGTACGTATATATGTATGTGTTGGTCACCTCCTCACCTCACCTCACCGCTATATATTTGAAAGTGCGGTACAGAGAGGGAGGTGATGTAACTGTAACTGTGTAAGAGGAAAAGGGAAAGAAAGAGAGGCAAAATTAAAAAAAGGAATTGAAGTCTGTATAAAATTAGGTGTCGGTGGTGTATACAAACTATTTGACTATTTTTGCATCACTCACATGCACTCCTCATCCTATGTTTTTTGTTTTTATTTTCGCCCCTTATTGTGTGCGGCTATGTCAATGTGGAGGTGCTCTCTGTCTTTTTCTCCTCACAAACCGTGTTTGGGGATAGGTGTCGTAACTGGCCTCATTTAATCCAATCTCTTCTTTTTTTGTGATTAAAAGTTAATTAGACCATCATGAAAGTCTCTTTTATGAAACATGGTCAATATTTTTTTTTTCAGTGTTTGGCGGTGGTTTAATAGTTTTTACGTTATTTTTGTTGAATAAATACAGATTGAATAAATTCGACTTTATTAATATGGTTCTTTCGTTAGTTTTATCATAATTATTGGCTCATTTCTTACCATCCTTTTGTGAGAGTATGTTTACTGTGTATATATTGATTTTTTTCATGTTTTTTTGTTTTAAACTATATTTTAGTCACTATATTAGTTTTATAGTTTATTTTTATTTCATTGGTGAAGGTTGCAGCATGTCTTCTATTGTTGAAAGTTGTTTTGTGGCAAACTCTGATTCACTTCAAGTCTTAGACATGCAGATCGAAGTGGATGATAAAATCAATGTCTTCAATTTGATTATGAGTGAAACTTATAGGTTTAGGTTTTATTAGTAGGTTTGCAAATGAGACAACTTATGTTTTATTTAAGTCGTCGCGTTTTATGTCAAGTTTAGAAAAATCGGTAAACTTACAGGCTTCTGACGAAATTCATATTTGTAATGTTTAATTTATAATTAATATAATTATGAGATATTTCAAAAATAAAAAATTATTTAGACTAGGCAAATTTTTATTTTTAGGTTGTTACTTGATTAAGTAATTGATTTGGCTATCAATCATTTACGTAATTTAGTGACATACTAGTTTAGACTTCAGTTCATTTTCTGTATGTTGATCTTGCTTTTTATATAAAAAAAATCTGTAAAAATAGTACTTTTATTCCACATAATTACAAAGCAAGAACAGCTATAAACCCAGAAATTACAGAGACCATTACTTGGTTGTGAGATAAATTACTTGATTAAGTAATTTATTTGACTATCAATCCTATACACTTTTTTCAACTGAGATTTCTTTTGAAAATTTAAACCAAACACTACTTAGATGAATGATTTGCTGCGGATTAAGTGCTGCACACCATGACAATCCAAATTAGATAAAAGCCTCCTCCAGAGTCAACTATTATTATTGAGAGAGAGAGAGAAATAGATCAGTATTCAATATTGTTTCACAAATTCAAATGAAATTGATGGAGATGCACATGATTTTATTTTTTTATTTGTGTTGTGGTAATGTCCTTTTATATAATAGGAAAATTCACATGACTGAAAATATATTCCCAAGAAATTTAATATGTTCGATTTGGTTTGTTTCGTGAGACATTTCATGTTATAAAACAAAAACATAGCATGGTGGTGTCTCATGTGCTGTTACTTCAAGTCACAGTAACGTTCTTGTCATTTCTCTTTTGTCATAACTCAAAAACATTACAAGCTCTCTCTACTCACATTCTAGTGAACTCTCTACATTCCTCTCAGGCTCTCACACAATAAAAGTAAATAAAAGGTAAAAGATTCAATTTGGTTTCTGAATTTTGACTCAATTTGGTTCATAGATATGTTTAACCAATTCTTTTTAGAACTTTCGTGTTTTGACACAATTTGAGTCATAAATTTTTATTTGACTCATTATAGTTCCGGACTTTCAAAAATTGACTCAATTAAATTTCTAAATTTTTGATATAAGCTCCAAAAAACAAAGATTATTTTCCGTCAGTATTTGAAAGTTCATAATAACTATTCTCCTATAAATTTTAACACAAATTAAAAAGTTGTGTAAAATTTGTTTGAAAAATAAAGGTTGTGTAAAATGAATTATTTTACTTTACATAGTAGTTGTGTATTGATTCATTAATTATTACTAGAGATGGTGATAAATATTATAATCGAGAATATAAAAATTGTATAGTTGAACAACTGTGTTATTTTTTATTTTCAAATAGTTAGAATGACATTTATATTAAAACAAATTTTATATACTGTAAAAATATGAATTGCGAAACGGAGGTAGCATAACCCACTGGGTGTGGTGCAGTTGGTTCGCTGGGGCTGCGTGAATGGGAATAGCTCTTGAGATCGATTCCCACTCAACACACTAGTGAGTGAGACGTGAGAAATCCTTAACCCTGTGACCAAGTCTCGAATGAGGATTAGCTAGATATAGTCAAATGGCTTAAAGGTGCCTATCGCGATAATGCGAGACTCAAGAACCCTATGGTTTAAAGCGGAAAAAAAAAAACGGAGGTAGCATATGCGTGCACCGATTGTTTGATCTTATCTCAAACCTCACTTAATTATGAAAGATGCAATTGAATGTGATATTACTCATTTGGTGTTGGCTTCTAAAGCCTTAATCAATAAGCATTAATTCCTGCATCTTAAGAAAATCAATAAAATAAAACTTCTAACTGTAAAATTGGCTAGTTCACATTCAATAAAGAGCAAAATTAACTGCCATAAATGTAGAGATATTAATAACTTTTTCCAATTGTTGACATTTTAGAGCAGCCTTCTTTAATTGATCCACACCCACCCAATCCTACAGAAAATGTCTATAGTAATATTAATCACTATAATCATGTTTAATTAATCATATTCCAACTTTTTAAACACCAATTCCAAATTACAAAATACCTGAAGAAAAAAAAGGGTTAATTATTTAATTAAGAACATAAACTAATTGGAAGGTAGATTTTGTGAGAGATTGTTTACCATTTAAATAGACACACAATCGAGTAATGACCGAAACATGGAGGATGGTTAACAGTTGGCATTCAGAAAGATGATAAGTCAAATAGTTGAAGCTCACACCATGTTATGCCCATGTGTCATCAATGTCAACAAACTTCAAGGTCAACTATCACATTTTTTGTTAACCCTTTTCTTAGTTTAAAAAACAATCCTCACAAGAAGGTGAATATTATCTTTCAATTTTTCTAGCACCAAAACTATTAATATATTACATCAGATAGGAAGATAACAAAATGATATAAAATATGAGGATTGAAAATCAATTCATTTAAATTAGTCTTGACAAAAATGTTGAGGACATGACTATCTCGTAGGTCAATCGGTTGACATATCAACTCGCAAACAAAAAATGACATTACCAAATTGAGTCACAATGAATAAAGCATATTGAATAATCAGTTCGAAGGTAATAAAATCCTCCCCCAAGACATATGGCACGACAAGGATTGTACATGAAACTTAAGACGAAAAATGGAGGTCTATGCAAACAACCTCTTGCCACCACTGTATCTTCTATATGATTCAATAACAAACTTGAAGGATGATTTGAGGGCTCCGACTAATTCACCACCTTTTAAGGCACATTCTCATTCCCTACAGGCTACAACCGTCATTACTACCACTGACATCTTGTTGTCCCACATACACATCACCTTCTACGCTCACAAACTCCTTAGAAATGAACTAGAATCCTAACTACGAGAGGCACATATAGTACAACCCCGCAATAGATGACCGAACTTAAGCATTGCCGCCAATAAAAAAACTCAACGCGAATCTACACTGCCGCTACCGCTCCACAAAACCCTACCGAACACCTTAACTTGCTATCAAGAAAAATCTCAGTGTATTAGCAAGAGATGCCGCAATCTGCAACCCAATAAACTGCCGCCAATATGAAAGTCAAACATAATTTATAACATTTACCATATACTTCAATTCTTATATATTCTTACTAACTGTAAGCAGCCAATTTAAAACCCTATTTTCTATAAATTGCTCCAACTGCTCAATTTTTATTGTAGTACACAATCAGCGATCCAAACTATACTCAAATACCAAAACTTTAATACGTCCTACATAACTAATTCCAAAAGAGGTTGCACGAAGTATGATGGTGTTCCCAAATAAGCTCCAAATGATTAATAAATACTCTACAAGAGGACCCATTACAACACTAGGATTATCACTTCCTCTTTTGGTTTAAGATGAGCTGGAGACAACAATTAAGCATCACTTTTGGTTTGTTAAATTTGAATAATTCCCCTTTAACCTTACATCAAATATTCAAAATGTTGTATGATCTTACTTTTCTTTTCATTGCCAAAGAAAAAATGATGTCCGCATCAAGACTTTTTGAAAAAGTTGGATTTGAATATAACATTTTGCCGCTACTTTAGATATATGGGGAAAATTCGAAATGAGAACAAAAAAATTACTCAAAACCAACCAAAGATATAGAATATTGAGCAGGAAATGCAATAAAGAAAAGGAACCTCAAATTCAATTATAGAAACAAAACCTCCTCCACTTGCAATTCCTTGCCTCACTCTAGCACTTCCTCAAAACAAAGAAAATACAAAATGTGTTGTCACATTCAAACCCATCAATTTGCGGCCATTTTTATTGTAATAAGAGTGGGTCCAATAATAAAAGGCCAAGGATCAATTGTAAATGATAACAATGACCGACACTACTTGATAACACATTTTCTTTGCTTGCAATCAAAGACAGAAAATGTTCAAATCAGAAACTGAAAACTCCATTCTTAGTTTGATACCATGAGGTATTCTAAGTGGGTCCGCAAATTCGCAATGGATACTTTTAAGCCGTTTAATCACCATTTAGATTGATCCATATTCGAGGTTTGATTACAGACTAAAGTTCTCACATCTCCTCATGTATGTGCTGAGCGGAGATCGAACCCGAAAACTCTTCTCACTCACGCAACCCTGTGCTACCAGCAGCGTCATTACTCTAGGTAACATCATTTTCTTTTCAATTCCATACACCAACAAACAATGGCGCAATTAATATGGTCCACGTCTCATCTTATCCGTGAATCAATTCAATGCCAAAACTGTACATCTAAGTTGATAACCAACACTTGTATATCATTTTATCAGAAACACTCAAAAAAGAAACAAGTAAAAAACTAAAAACAAGGTGTGTACGTGTTTCACATTTCAGTTTTCAGTAACTAAACCATGAGAAAAATGAGTGGCTCATATATACTTGAAGGTCAAGCAACTCGTGTCCCCACATTGAGCACTCATGTCTAAACTGCATGTGCCATTATTACACTTGCACACAACAATACATGATTGGTTTGGTCTCTACAATGAAATCAAAATTAGTTTTAAAATGACCAAATTGTGGAGACTAAAAATAAAATGCAGCAACTCATCAACATTCATTTATTACGCGTTTTCTCATGACAAGTAGGACCCGATCGAGGACCGTGATTAGTGGGTTTGTTACACTCAAACCATACACCAAACATACCAAGGTTTTATATTTATTAGTTTTGTAATGGAACAAGCCTGTCCAGAAAATGAACACATGCTTGCTGGGTCATCTATCCAATGCATTAATATATTTATCATTTCAAATGTAAGTCAACTTATTTACCATCCATATAAAACAAGAACTAGTATCTTTTAAGTTATTCGTATATCCCATTTTCTAAATTTTGGAACTTTTGGTCATACTCAATGATCCATAACCAACTTCCGTCTTAATATGAATGTTTAAGAGCTTAGTTGTGCATACGTTGGTTATAACACACGGAAGAAATATTACATAACATGCAAACAGATGCAGCAAAACAAAAATTAGGTTAGAGGCCAAAGACATCATTAGGTTATTAAATGTTGCTGATATGGTTGATAATTTATTCCAAAAATTAATAAAAAGCCAAATATGTAGCTAGGATGCTTGAAGCCAACCAAGTAGAGCTGCTAATTAAAGAGCCATGCAATATGATAAATCCATGTAAAAAGGGATGAGCTAGGTAACAATCACAAGCTTAGTTTCTATTTTTGGGGATCAAATCCCACCTACATATATATGACCCACCTATTAAGCTACAAAGATAGGCATAGACCCTATTTATAATCATCAACATAAGGCTAACAATACATGTGTATAAACATTGATGGGTCTATATTCTACTACCCTTTATAAACATAGTCCTAACCTTGAACATATTCATGAATGTATATGACACTCACAAGCACAAGCAAATCCCTTTTTATTTGAACGTCGCACTGCAATGTAGCACACCGATAAACAAAACTCAATTGCTCAGCTTGATGATGGCTATGCGTGAGCCATGGTGTGACTCACAAGACTGAGAGTCGGATTTGGACTGTAAGCATGTATGTATGGAAAATGAGAGCATTTGTTAAGCTCAAGCATGCATGAGTTTCACCTTCTCATTCTTATAAACTGTGACAGACACAAAATCATTCCTAACAATGGCACTGTGAGGATCTAAATTTTAAAGTTGCACTTCATGATAGAAACAGCCTTTTCAACCCAGAAAGAATAGATTTCTGATGATACAGAAAATCTAACTAACAATATTGCTACTGCATGTTACAACATCTACAAAACACCACTATCACAGCACTAGAAACAAAGTTGAAACTACCTCTACAGGCTTTCAAATCTCTTCTTGTTAGAGAACATTATTCTTCTCTCATGCAACCAACTGAAAGGAGCACTCAGCTGCGTACTTCTTCCGGAAAAATCACTGTTCCCAAATTCATAAAATAACTATGACAACTGACTGTAATGTGTGGATCATTTCTGTACCGATAGTATAAGTATCAAAAGTCCAAGGTCCCACATTGCTTGCTCTCGATACTTTTTGCTCCATTACTTTCTTTCAAACCCTTCTTACGATCATTATCAGGGATTCGACTCCGTCCAATGCCCAGTTTTGGCAAACCTCGATTCAGTCCCTCGAGCAAAACACAGGCTTTACACCATTTCTGCACATCAATATATGGAAAGTGAATGCTCAGATGATAGGAGAAGATCAACAATTGTCATCAACATATCTGTTACAAAAAAAATTGTATGCCATCACTTGTCTCCAACCAAGTTTTCACAGAATGGAGTTCCGCTGAACACAGAAACCTTTCCACTAAGCCTTTATTTTATATTTCTTTTCAATTTTAACACACAAAAATGCCAGTTAAGGGGGTGCATTTAAGTAAACATGATGTATCCAAAAGCCGCAGTTGCATCTACATGTTTCAGTTTTGGAAAGGCCGTCTTCATAAGCTTCCTCAGCAGTACTCACAGAACAGGTGGCTATTAGGTCTTGGTCCAATAGGTTAATACAAAGTGCAAATGTCGCCACTGCAGGAATAACCTTTTATTACAAATAAACATGCAGAAGCAAAATCTACCTGGCTAGAAATATAACCACAGCGTTCACAAGTCCCCTGCTCTGGCATTTTCGTAGAAGTAGAGATCCTGAAATTCTCTCCTGATTTGATGATGTCAACAATGGCTCGAGGTCTGCATTGGCAAAGCCATCCAATATAATACATCAAAGTGAAACAATAAAATATCACGATAGGTATTTTTTACTGCTTTATTTTGTGATCAGCTACACTTCCAGGCACTAATAAGACTGACAATTAAATAAGCACCTGACTCTTTCTAAATCCTTGATGAACTCGCGAGCAAAACCACGGTATGCATTTGGAGAATAAATGCCTGCAAGAAAATACATATACATGTGTGAAAAAATACGTACATATACTTATACAAGCATTTGCTAAATCCATCAAGGTACCAATAAGAACATCTGAAGAGCAAATATCAGAAGTGATGAGGCAAACAGAGGGCAAAATACTATCAATTACGTATATACTACAACACTTAGTCTTATAATAAAGCAGAATCGCTGTCTGGACTACATGTAGATTAAGACCTACATAATTATAGCAGGTGTGAGATAGAAGCTCATGATTGAAGCCAGGAGTGAATGCAAAACCCACATATCATTTTGCTTTGCAACCAAGACTAAATACTAGTGAACAATGAGCATGGTACCACCTTAGATTCCAATTGACCAAGACTAAAAAGTATTATTAACTTCAAACTTGCAGTTTAAGATATGCCAATGGAATAGTTTGCGACTAGTTGATTCCAGTATGGCTAGCTGAATACTTAATACTATCATTTACATTCCTAATTGATGATTCGTTGACCTGCATAGCATGTACTCTCAGATTTCTAAGCAGTCAGAATAAAAGGTATAAAGATGATGTCAAAAATGCTTTTATCCTACTCAGGCTCCTCTTCCAGAAGAACAAACATACAGCCCGAAGAGAAATAGAGACTAACAGTATCAATATAAAATAAAAATAAAAATAAAAAACTATCAAGAAATGGAAAATTTGAACACTTACATTCAGTGGAGAAGTAATCCAGCCTCTTGAAATACGCATACGTGGGAATTGGTTAAGAATTTACAGATAACGCCATAAAGTTATCACGAATTAAATATAATGCAAAACTTCTTAACTGCTTATTTCAACTAGTAAGGATATATAACAATCTCCTTCTCATATGTGTACTTAAAGGGTTTGCATCTTGGAATTGGTCCATCTTCACCAGTAGTTATTGAAGTGCATCTACTCAATCTACAAAGTAAATTGAGTGAAGTCATCGAAATGAAGAGAAAAAAGAAGGAATGTATGTTAGAAAAAATAGAAACTATGGTTGCAATGCCTTACCTAGCAATATCACCTCTTAATATATTTAAGAGAACTGTTTCAGCAATATCATCTGCATTATGCCCTGTTGCAAGCTTATCTACTTTCAGCAATGCGGCACCTCGGTCAAGGGCCTTAGAGATAAAGGAAAACTTCAATTAATCAAATCATATATCTATCTCCTGGGTAGGCAATCACAATCTTAAAAGAAAAACAACAATTTAGCAAACAAAGATGCATCAGGAGTCAGGACATGTGCTACGCAAATGCTTTAGTCCTTTTCAAAAGGATAACAAATTTAAAGAAAAAGAGAGGAACTAGCAGTACACATATGTGACGAAATGCAATGTAGGCTGAGCCATTTTTGTTGCTTAAATTTTAGATATACTGGTGTTCAATGAGCAGCTAGGATTTTCAGCACCTACAATACTTGAGCACATCTTAGAAATAATACATGGAAGTGTCTGTGCTTCATAGGATTCGGCTCATATATATAGATAGCAGTAAAGAATCATATAAAATAATAAATGCCTATCATGATAGCCAAATTAGGTAGTCATTGGTGACAATAATTTCATTGACGAGAAATAGATGGACATATAATGTCAGAGAATCACAGTACGTGAGGATATTAATTCCAATACCTGGCGACGGAAAACACCACAAAATGTGCAATTATTTTTCAGACCTATCATCTTCACTATTTCGTCCATTGTCCATCCATACAAATCCTTGTATGAGACAACTTTTAGTGGCAGTCCATACTGTAGGAATTAAAGATAAAACTGATGTTCAATTAGGAAATTAAGCTTTTCAATCTTCAATGTGAACACAAGGAAAACACCATTAGAGAGAGATGCTTACCTGAACTTCATTTCTTTTCACAGTTTCAAGTGAGTCATCCCTATACCCTGTAATGCCTTCGTCTACGGACAACAGAAACAGATCTAGACCATAATTGTATCGCCGGTTCAATTCTGATAATACATAAGCAAGGACTGTGGAATCTGTAAGGTAAATTGGACAGCATTAGGGAAGCAAATTAGCAAAATGAACATGGAAAAAGGGACATAGACATTCAAGAATACACTGTCATATTCTCTCTCTCTCCCCACAAAGAATTTTCATCTCACACCTTTAATACAACGAAAAATTGCATTCTTCAAAATATAAGTTAGTAACATTGCACCTTTTAATACATTAGCAATTCAGTTCAAATGCCAAAAAAAATTATATCTGATGAAACAGACATACAATGCGGAATCAACATCAACAATCACATTACATAAGAAAGGGAACAAAGACCCACTTTAAGGTGCTCAGCACTCGGAAATTTCATTGCATTCCATTTTTTTTAAAAGAATAATATCAAAATTCTCCTTCCCTTCCACACCATATGTCAACCTACACTACAGTACACTCTAATCAAGGATGTGTTTGTGTTGATATCCTTACATTAATAAAAGAGACCTGCAGCCAACTGAATACTAAGGATTTTCCTTTTTTGAGACATTTAATGCAATTTAGTATTTACCCTTGCCCATTAGCCATATATATATATATATATATATATATATATATATATCATATGTCCTTCGGCGTAAAGAATAAATAGGAGTCTGCAAACAAAATATACTACCTTTTCCACCAGATGCACCAATGGCAACACGTTCACCAGGCTTGAACAACTGGTTGTCAACAATTACTTGGTGGATCTCCTCCTCAAAGACCTCATAGAAACACTCCCTGCAGATCTGCAGAGTGAAAAATAAATTTCAGCATTTCTATATGACTTCCCAGTTCCCACCAGTCACAACTCACTATTATATCAATGTGTAAATGCTTAAACAGCCATGTCTACACACACTACAAAAAGGATTGTTGGCGATTTGTTAAAAACATTGGAGAAACAGAACTTTATCCGCTTCTATACACAAAAACCTACATGTCATGTCAATAAAATTGCAATTTCTATAGATAATACTTAATAACATTAATGGGTTCTCTCAAAAATAAAACTCGAAATCATTGCAGAGCAGTTCGTTGATGAAACGCATAATTAAGTCAACAAATTTTAGAAGAAGAAGCAAAAGTTAGGTGGTACCTGGTCGAGGGTTTTAGGTCTCTTGAGGGCAGGCCTTCGCAGGTTACAGAGGCAGCAGAGACGCCCCGCTGTCTTCTTGGGCTTGACGTCGTCGGCTCCTTCCATGAACGTCGATAGACTCGAAACCAGCTCTATCTCCCTCCAAGGCCCAAGCAAATACGGACTGCAATGTCACACAACGTTAGGTTTCAGTTGAGTTGATGGTTGCTAAACCCTAGGAGCTTGTTTGGAATAGTGAAAATAGATAGGCTAGGGGCATTCCGGATAGTGAATTAGTTATCGTAAACTCGCGGTTGGCTGCTTTAAGCCAAATTACACATATGTATCGTTTGGGAACCAATACTTTGATAAGGGAAAGTAAGGGTGATAAGGGCAAGTTGTTGGTCAGTGTAAAATACTATGTTTAGGAAGAAAGTCAAAGGAAAGAGAGTGAGAAAATAGG
>JAYMTF010001304.1:0-24378 GCA_036897485.1 Pelargonium nanum | reverse complement strand
GTTACCATAACCAGAATCAAACAAATCGGACCGAATCTGTCCAAGCCAGAATGAACCAGACCGATTTGCTGCTGAATCAGACCACCAACTACCAGCCGACCCCGTAACCTGATCCTATCACGAGGGCCACCGTCTCCGCCTTCCACTGCTACTCTTTGCGCACCCGGACTGAACTCTGCCATGGCCGCGCACTCCAATAATGAAGCCCTAAACCTCCCGCTGCCGCCTCCCTAACCCCACTTGTCGAACCTTAGCCGCCACAACGAAAGCAATCACCGCCTCTCTGGATACCCTGATGGTATTACTCTCATGCGAGAGACACGACCGCTCCGATACGAGCCGCAGCCACCAAGGAGCCGCAGCCGCGGCGGCTAGGGTTTTGAGAGAGAGAGGAGAGAGCGTGGATTTTTTGACACACATATTTTATTTCATATTTTATAATAAGTTAATTATGACATTTTGATTTTTTATAGAAATTTAATTACTTATTCTTCTTCTTATTTTCTGTTAAAGCTGAAATTAATGGTGTTGAAGGTTGAGTTTGATGAACATGCATGTCTCCAACTACACTACAAAAGGTTCCTCTGGCATTTAGTGCACTGTTTTCTATTCCTTAACAATTAGTATCACCTAACCTAACTGTTTGTTTTAAGTTTTATCATGTTAAAGCAATGAATGGTTGTGGTTAGTTTGTTGAGGTCCACTTATTTCTACTACTCTTAATTATTTCATTTGACATCATATTGATATACATGGAACTATTTACAGTATATTGTTATACTCATTCCATTTCTAAAATAGTATATTGGTTTGCATTTTGAGAAAAAACTAAATAAAAATGAGTTATTATTCAAATAGCTTGAATTCAATTTCACTTCTTCTCTCTCGTTACATTATAGTGCTACGCATTGACTTATACGTGAGTTTCTCACTCTCGCGCTAGAGGTAAATTTCAGTGCTACACATTAGTATTTACTTAACACATGTTCTATTTTGATAAACCTGATCATTCCATTTAGAACATTATGTACCTTATGTGATTGGTTTGTATATGAAGGAGAAATCGTAAATAATTTCATTTGGATACTTGGGTCATTGCACACCTTAATAAAATTATCTAAATCAGACGGACGAGACAGATAAATCATATATAACTTTATTTTGACATTTACGTACCTTGTTGAAATTATCTAAATTTTAAAAGAAATGAAGTGTTAGATCTTAAAATACTCCTAAACGACTACGACAAACAGTTTCTATTAACAAATAGACATAAATTGTGCATCAAACTTATTGAATTAACAATCTCAATACACTACTAGAAAAATTCAGTATAGCTAGGGAAAATTAGCTAGGGAAAAATTTCCCTGGCTAAATTAAATTTTGCTAGGAAATTTAGAGAGGAAAAATTTTTAGCTAGGGAAATAATATTAATTAATTTATCATAAAAATAATTTAGAGAGAGAAAAATTTTAATTAGAGAAAATTTGAATGAAATATACCATACACAATAAAATCTAACAAATTATATAGGTAAATGTAAAAACAATCAAATATGTATACATTCATACAATTACACATTACTTATGTATCTGTTTTTTATCGGCTACACTTCAATTACAATATATGGTACATGTTACTGGAACTTCTTAGAAGAATGTTTGGATCTTGCTCTTCCTAATTTATTTGTGAATATAGATAATAAAAATCTTGTATACAATATCAAGATAATAGAAGTCTTTGGCAAAATAAAAAACAAATCAACATGAATACTATTAGTTGACACATGCAATATACTCACACAAATTATACGGGACACTATATATGACGTCATCAATCTCATGTTCATTTGCCTCTGATATAAAAGCCACCAAACTCTTAAACAAGAACTAGCACAAAGCACTGATCAAAAGTAAGCGGTTGCAAGTTTCGAGCTCCTCCTGACACCATGGACACACACAACCCCCACCTCCACCCTTTGCCATAGCTAAGACATCACCCTGAGGCAACCTGATGACACCTTCCAATTAAAGAGCATAATCACTTAGTTAAAGAAGCCTATGAATACAAACACACAGTACAACATTGTAGTGCGACACTTATTCAACTAAGTGAGTACGCAACAAATTAAAGTAGCTCGTTTTTGTATCCGTTAACAACACCGAAATTAATAAATCAGATTTTTTTCTAGAAAAGTGACTATTAAAAACAAATGTCACTTGGGATTGATCGGACGACACATTTATAGGCGAGACCATCTGGAACAAAAATAAATAGTTTATGTAATATCGATAGTTTGAGTATCAAATAGAAACAAAAGGTACCAATTTTGAATAATATGTATATTTGATATACTAAATTTGAACGATATCAATGTTTTATGTACCAAATAAAAACAAAAATCAAATTGGATGCCAATTTAGTACAATACGTTGCCAAAATAGAATATTCTTCATTTTAGTTAACAAACAAGGTTTTATATTTGGGTCACATCCTTTCGGTGGTCCATTCGTAGGGCCCAATCCAAACCCAAACCCAAACCCAATCCAATATGTGGCGACCCAAATTCAAAGCCTATCTCTTCACATCACTGTTGCTAGCCCTAGCACATTTTTCTTTCTGCATATTGCGGCGGCTAGACATTTGCACACGTGTGCAAATAGGTGGCCCCACAACATCAGTCCCCAATCAAATCATCACACAATACCCATCTCCTTCTCTATACACACTTCAGTTCTCGTTTCTGGACACAACACAACAATCTCTGCAATAACCAAATTCTCCAATCCGCCGCCATGGCTACTTCCTCCTTGCTCCACCCTCTATCTTCCACTTTCGCCCCCAAATCAAGCCCATTTATCACAACCCCCAAACCCACGCGCCACCTCACCATTTCATGCACCTCCTCCACCTTCGACCCCTCCGCCGCCAACAACTACACTCCCGCCGCCGCCCCCACCAAGAACCGCCGTCCCGTCGACGAGAACATCCGCCAGGAGGCCCGCCGGACCCGCTCCTCAGCCGCCAACACGTTCTCCGCCAGGTACGTCCCCTTCAACGCCGCCCCCAACTCCACCGAGTTCTACTCGCTCGACGAAATCGTCTACCGCAGCCGATCCGGCGGCCTCCTCGACGTCCAGCACGACATGGACGCGCTCAAGAAGTTCGACGGCGACTACTGGCGCAACCTCTTCGACTCCCGCATCGGCAAGACCACGTGGCCGTACGGCTCCGGCGTCTGGAGCAAGAAGGAGTGGGTTCTGCCGGAGATCGATTCCGACGACATCGTCTCCGCGTTTGAGGGAAACTCCAATCTCTTCTGGGCTGAGCGTTTCGGCAAACAGTTTCTGGGCATGAACGATTTGTGGGTCAAGCACTGTGGAATCAGCCACACGGGTAGTTTCAAGGATTTGGGAATGACGGTTCTCGTCAGCCAAGTGAACCGGCTGCGCAAGATGAACCGCCCGGTGGTCGGCGTCGGGTGCGCCTCAACCGGCGACACCTCCGCCGCACTGTCTGCGTATTGTGCCTCGGCTGGGATTCCATCGATTGTGTTTCTTCCAGCTAACAAAATCTCCATGGCCCAACTGGTTCAGCCCATAGCAAATGGTGCTTTTGTTTTGAGTATTGACACAGATTTTGATGGGTGCATGAAGCTGATTAGGGAAATTACTGCTGAATTGCCCATTTATTTGGCCAATTCACTCAACAGTTTGAGGCTTGAAGGTCAAAAAACAGCTGCAATTGAGATTTTGCAGCAGTTTGATTGGCAAGTGCCTGATTGGGTTATTGTTCCTGGTGGCAATTTGGGCAACATATATGCCTTCTATAAAGGTTTCAAAATGTGCCAAGAATTGGGGCTAGTTGATAAAATTCCTCGGCTTGTTTGTGCTCAGGCGGCTAATGCCAATCCGCTTTATCTACATTACAAGTCTGGCTGGAAAGATTTCAAGTCGGTCAAGGCAAACACGACTTTCGCTTCTGCAATACAGATTGGTGATCCTGTTTCTATAGACAGAGCTGTTTATGCTCTCAGGAACTGTGATGGTATTGTTGAGGAAGCTTCCGAGGAGGAATTGATGGATGCCATGGCACAAGCTGACTCTACCGGCATGTTCATATGTCCTCATACTGGGGTTGCATTGACAGCTTTGTTCAAACTCAGGAATAGTGGGGTTATTGGTCCAAGTGATCGGACAGTGGTTGTTAGCACTGCTCACGGGCTTAAATTTACACAGTCTAAGATTGATTATCACTCCAAGGCAATTCCTGACATGGCTTGCCGGTTTGCTAATCCCCCAGTGGAAGTGAAGGCTGATTTCGGGTCGGTCATGGATGTCCTCAAGAAGTACTTGGCTAAGACTCCCAGAAACTAGGTAAGCATGTGTTTTGGAATTTCGTAATCTGGTTTCATTTGGATTTTCAAGTTTTGGTTGTTGAAGTTACCTTGTTTAAGATGCAGATCATTTTGGCCTTGTATGACACATATATTTTGGAATTACTAGTATAACATTTTCTTTTCCAGTTAGCAACTTTGGATTGTGAATAAATAATATTTTCATGCTAAATGTTGCTTCAATATTTTTATAGTAGTCGCCATCAGGTTCCTATATTAGTACATGTTCGTTTGTTTCAAATTCCATGCTCTACCTTCTAGCAATGATTTCCTTAATTTCATCATGACAATGCCATACTGATATATTGAGTTCACTAATTAGTTTAACAGTATGATATAGTACTCCATTTGTCCCAAAATAAGTGTCCTATTTGAGTAGAATATGTCCCAAAATAAGTATTCTGTTTCCTTTTTTAGAAAGTTATGAATGAATTATCAATATAATGTCCCTATAATAAATTAGCAAGTACCCCTTAAGTTTGTTAGAACACATCTCCATGGGAATGTAAGATTAAATACACAAACACTAGCTCTTAATTTCTCTCAAAATAGAAATGAGGACAATTATTTTGGTACGGAGGGGTAGTTGAGATGAGTTGGCAAAAGCATTTTTGCTTGGAATATCAGTTAGCTTCAAAACAATGTTGCTTAAGTTATGCAAATGACAACCCTTGATGTGAAAGAACCTAGAAAACAGTTAGCTAGCTGCAATTTCAATATGAAAGAAGCAGACCAGAGCATCTTGAGATGGAGTGTAGTTTGGTGATGCCGTAACTTTGTCAATAAATTCTAGTTCCCATATAGGAATTGTAAGAGATTTTAACCTCCCAAAGCCTTTTGTTCATTTCATGTTTTTAGGATTGTGGTGGTTGATTGGCAACGTGAGGTTATTATTCTTGACAACAGGTTTTCACAAATATGCCAATTTGTAAAATGAACCTGTTTATTAGGAGTATATTATATTATGTTGTGCAGGAGTGTTTAGAGTCTTACTCTTTATGAAATACGCATCATGATTTACAAAAAGAAGTGGTTCACAGGTTCATTTTACGCTTTTGGTGTTGCTGTTCTCTTTGCGCTTGAGACCAATCTGAACACTCAAGTGATGATGTCTCAACTGTCAAGCCGGTTTGGCACTCCCAGCAACCTGAGCTGCAATTTTCATTGCTGAAATGGGAGAAGCAGCAGACTATGTAATCACCAAATCGTTATATGTTAGGTCATAGTTTGACGTTATTTCTTATAATAACTATCTAAATTTGTTTAATGCCACATGATAAAAACAGTATGTACAATAGTTGATTTTTTTTTTTTGTCTGAAATGGAATCGAAATGTTTAATGTGTTGAGTTACACAATAAAAGTCAATAAGGGACAGCTCTCCCGTTTTCTTCATAACCCATAGTTAAAGATGATGTAAATTGTTGTTAAATATTGTGCAATGTGTATATTTTGATCACTTGTGTATTATGTTTAGCTTATGTTTGATTTTTGAACAAGTTTTTTGTGGTTTTTAGAACTGACAAGTGATGTTCATATTATGCTTAATATATTTTGTATTACTTAAAGATGTTATGTTATCGTAATAACCAAACTTTTAATCAAACCAAAGATCAAATCTTAAAATATAACCAGACTTCTATTACTAAACAAAACTAGGTTAATCTCAGGATGATGGATATGGAGTCACAGGTGATAAGGGACATTTTCCTATCAAATAAATAAATAAAACTAAAACTGAATTCCATGAGATCAATCTGATAAACAACAACAAAAGCAATGTCTTGCAACAGAAAGGCATAGTCAACATCCTTGCAACCTGTTTCCAATCTTCAAGAGTAATCGTAAAGCGAGATGCTCTTGTCATCAGAGACGCTAGCAAGCCGACCAGCTCGGACTCCAGTTCCTCCTGGTGGACGAAACGCTACTCCCCAAACCTGGTCTGTGTGGTTGCTCATTGTCTGCACAGCTGCCCTCATATTAAGATCCCAGAGCCTTACAGTCCTGTCACTCGAACCTGTTGCAATAGCTGCTCCATCTGGACTAACATCCAAGCTCAATACCCAGCTTGAATGCCCGGATAGGGCACCAGCCAAACTCTTCCCCTCCGAATCATAAATGTGAACATGAGCATCATCTGAGGCAGTATAGAGCACCCGAGGGTCAACAGGTGAAAACGAGAGAGAACGAACGGGCATGAAGTGACCTTCCAGGTGGTGTAGAAATTTGGCACGAGCTACGTCAAAGACGGATACAGTTCCATCCATTGATCCACATGCAAGTCGCCGCCCATCAGGAGACCACGCAACTGATAGGACAAACTTCTTGTTGCCACTTTTATCAGTGGGTTTCGATCCTTCTGGACGAGGAATAGATAGGGTGCTGATCAGTTGCCATGTGGCAGTGTCCCAAAGTTTGATAGATGCACTACCCCCACCAGCAACTGCAAGAGTGGTACCCTGAAAAGAATTATGGTTAGCATCATTTTTATACGAGTCTAAGAGATGCACATATACAGGCTTTGAGTTTTCACTAATCACAAGATAATCTCAAGACAAAGAACCAAACAACACAAATTAAATAGCTTTCGCATCATAAGTTGGATCTTGCCACCCCTTGAAGATACATAAATCACTGTATATTTACATAATGAATAGGAAAGAAATGAGTGGTCATTAGTAAGGAAGAAAAGACAGATCACATCCATCAACAACTGTTTTTACATGAATCAATCCAGGATCACCTAGTAGCTCAGGTAAGGCGATTATGCAGTTTGAGGGTCAACAAAGTCGCATGAATCAGGACACCAAAAGAAATGGCATAAATGAAACTAAACCACAATAATTTCCACCAAAACAGAAAGCTTTTGTGAGAGCAATTCAAAAGAAATGGAGTGTAAGAAACTAAACCAGTTGCTATGTAGTCTTTTCCACTAGTAAATCTAAAATTCATTGGATAACTTCTCTGGTGAGTGCACAAAACACTAATTTTACAAAGAAATTAAAACACAGGAAAATCTAACTGATCAAGATGCATGGAGAAGTGCAGCAATACACGCCGATAACTAAAATTTGTAATTAAATTCATTTGACTCACAAATGAATTTTTGTGAGTAGAACACAAATAACTGCGAGAGAATACTTATTTAAACTATAGCCATCAGTTGCATTAGTTTTCAACTATCTCTTACTTCCACACAATTCTCAGTAACACCTGGTATTAAGGGAAACATGTGTATTCCCAACCAAGGACCCTTGAGGCTTAACCTCAATGTTACCCTCAAGGCTGCCTTCAAGGTCAGCCTCAAGGGACCTCTTCGACGGGGTCACCTCGCGAGACTCTAACACATCTATCTTGAGTTAGGAAGTCACGACAAGATGGTAGACGCTCTTAGAGGCTCGAGTCATCTTGCACTACACCCGGGAGGTAAGTGGATGTCCCATAACATATAGAAATTATGAAAAGGGGTACACCCGTAGGTAACGCCCTATTTCTTCCATGACTACGTCCAAGCCCCCACTACGCCAAGTTGATAAGTGGAGGCGTCATACTGCAACCTCAAACCTTCACCCCAGCCATCACTGAGAACCTCAGGCGGGCCTTGACATCACCACCGAACATTCACACGATGACACATCATCGACCCAAGTTTGTAAGTATCAATAACCCATTCTTGAATAGAGAGGAGAATCATTTTATTCTCATTTTCTACAACTCACTTCACTCTCTCCCATCTGAAATTGGTAGTGTTTGGAACATTTAGAAATTCTCAATCTCACGCCGAGGTGGTTTCAAGGACACAAGCCCAACTTTCCACTAAATGGCGTGCTCTTTCCTTTTAGGATCCGGATCGAAGACTCAAAGCATCCAAGATACCACTTGGAGCACTTTAGGTCGCTTGCCCTAACATGTGGACAAGAAGACATGTTTGTCACCAGGGCATCACCAACATTTTCCCATTTATCTTGGGTGGGTGATGCTTCAACCCTTCTGCTAAATAGGAAAGTATCGAGTGTGAAAAATATTAGCTACATTTAACAATGTAATAGGGTAATCACTTCTTTGATAATTAAGGGCCAGTTTCTCACAGCTTTACCAATGCAACAAAATTATGTTGGGATCCATTAGACTGTAAGGTAGGTCCTGCATGTATTTATTTATTTTGCCTCAAACGCGTTATGCATAGGTCCTTACACGACCACAAACACCCACTAAGAGTCCAGATCTTTAGAAACATATGATAGCTACAAGGCAGTTAAAAGAACAACCCAAACTGTCTGGTCACAATCTGATCTGCAATGAACATCCTATGATCTTTCAATTAGAATACTTAGTCGTAACTTATAAGGCCCTAAATAATGAACCAATAATCCAGATTATCTCAGTAATTGCCCAATGGAAGGATCAGAACATGATCATCGCATAATTGGCAGAATCAAGATTTGGATCATTGTGATTGGCTGATTGCAGGGAAATTATTTTTATTCCTTTTCTGGATTTCATCTTCTCAACCAAACCTTGCCTTGTTTATTTCAGCTCTTGATCTAAACTCCCTCCACCCCTTCTCTAATTTTCACTCCCCTCCATTGCTAGTGCTATTGTATTTAATGATCTGAGTAAAGTTTGAACTTCGAAGATTCGAAACAGCTCCAGCACATCATACTTAAAAGGTAATTGTTATGGCTTCCTTAGCATTTTCTTCTCAATAATTTTTTCGGTTACCAAACTTTTTGCATCAAGCCTTAGTTAAAAATTAGAATTATTAAAGGGGCATTATTGTTGTACTTTCTATAATAAATTGCAAAAAGTCATAATAAAAGGCTTCATTCTAAACATACTATTCGTAGTTCATTACTCCATAAGTTCTTCTTTTTCCTTTCAATCTCACTCCAATTTCAGTCTTTCACCAGCAAATGCAAGGCAGGGTCCAAGAAGCTAAGGTAACATGTTGATTTCATGCTAATGCTAAATCTATATATAACTGAGCACAAGTAGCTATAAATATGCAATCTTCAGAGATAAGCTGACACTTTTAGAACCATTTGCAAAAGTAAATAAAACCTATCTCTAGGCCTCATATAAACCTCAACTTGATGGAATTGCAAAACAAAGGTGATGCTTGAGTAGATTACAACAAATGCATCTCTAAAATTCAGCATACAAATCACACCAGCCAACAGTAAATTAGGTATATGAATTGAAGTTAATTTCAGTATTTTACTTTCTAATATGAATTGAATTTGAATACCTTAGGATCAAATCGCATTTGCCAGACTTCAGAAGGTGGAGCTTCGAGGGTGGCGATAGTGGCATTGGTGTCGACATCGAAGACCCGAACGAAGCTGTCCAGTGAAGCGGAGGCGGCGATTACGCCGGAGGGGTGGGCGGCGACGGAGACGACGCCGAGGCAATGGCCGGTGTTGGTGCGTTCGAGGACGAGGTCGTCGGGCCTCCAGAGCTTGACGGACTCGTCGAGCGAGCCGGTGAGGAGGAGGGAGGGTCGGGAATCGGTGGCCGGAACCCAGGTGGCAGCCCATACGGACTCGTCATGCGCGGAGTCGATTGATTTGAGACCTGCGAGCTTCATTATTGTAGGAGAATCAATAACCCTAAACCTGAATTTAGACCATAACACTGGGAGATGATGACTCAAGAGTGCCTGTGGCGTTGTGCTTTAAAGGTTTTGCCTTTTCGGAGGCTTCTCTCCGGGGTTTTTGATTTGAAGTCAGTTTGACTTGGGCCTCTACCAGTCAAGCCCATCCTCTTGATATACATGTTTTAATGTAGGTAAAATACATGATTTGGTTCTTAAACGATCATGTTTGGATTCAAGTTATTTTGTCTAAACCTGAAATGATATCCTTCATGTTTAGACCTAATTTGATTCATGTACGTTTTCCAAACTCAAAATAGTCTATGAACTTTCAAATATAAACTCAAAATGGTCATTGTTGTTAGAGTTTATATCAAAAATTAGAGATCAAATTGAGTTCAAATACAAAAATTCACGAACTAAACTGGGTCTCTTACATTTTATTTAGAATTAACTATTAACCATTAAAATGATTTGAGACATCCACAATGATTAACATTTAAAGACTTATAAATAAAGATGGTGTCATACACAACAACTTGTTAGAATGATGATATTTATACTCTACAATATATTAACCTCTATAAGTTTAAGTTTAGTAGTAGTAGTAGTTTGGACCTACTCATTCTTATCATATTGAAATAATAGTAGATGAAAAAAAAACAATAAAGTATAAAAATAAATTATAAAGTAACTTGTACTAAAAAACCAAAAAAAAAAAATGTACTTTTTTACAAATGTCAAAATTCTTTCTACTTATCAGTAGTTCGTAGTTGTGATACTATTAATAACCATTAAGCTTTCATAATAAATTTTTATTTGTCCGTACGTAAACTACACATGCTATTGATTTTTTTTTTTTACAATTATAGATACTCTTATGAATATATGCGGCGATTTTAGATGTCATTAATGATTTTATGAGAAAGAAACATGACAAAGTTCAGGTGTAATAAGATCATTACTTACTTTCATACTCTTAAGAGACAACATATAAAAATCTAGACGAGCATAAAGAAAAGTGTGACGTGAAAAATTGTTTAGTAGCATAAACTTCCAATAAAACCTAGCTTCCAAGAGAAGTTATTAAATCTCTTAACCATTAAGAAACCATTCTTTATAAAGAGAGAACTCTTCTTATTATAATAAACATTCCTCTTGCAATAATAAGTTTTTCAATTGAATATATGTATGTGAGTATGCATAGATATTCAATTGTTGAAATGACCAAAATGAACATCACTTTTGCAACAAGAAATTTTGATGAATAATTTATTGATATTACTAAGTTATTGCTTTTTAAAAATATTTCATGTTCATTTTAGTCATTTCATCAATTAAATATCTCTACACTTTAATACACTTGTTTTTATCGGGATCTAATATTATATGAAACTCAACTTTTTATAACAAGTCCTAGTATATCCTTACAATTTTCCAATAGTGCTACTGACAAGGCCTAAGCACCGGAGATGCCATAATAAAATCTCCAGTACAATACTTGTATTAAAAAATTAATCTTCACATCAAACCTTTAAAACTTCAAATTCAAACTCACATTTTGTTTCTACAAGGAGATAGAAAAGCCCAACATATAAAAAGGAAACAAAAAAAGAAATGAAAAAACCTGCAAGTTGAAAACCCCTACAGACACTATACATACATATACAGATACTGGTACAATACCAGCATAAAATAAAACAACCCAATTCTGAAATCAAACTCAAAAGAGGGCTCCAAAGTGAACAAAAAACACACAATCAGAGCCCCAAATGCCCTAATACATGGCACTTCCTCAACAAACCCAGCTGAGCTCTACAAGGGAACTCCAAGAATTGCTCAAAAACTGCAACAGGAGCCCCCATTTGTACTTGTGTGCCATACTATTTTATGTCAAATAATTTGTGTGTGCCTCTAAAGAAAATTCAAATCAACCCAAGTGTTTGTTTTTGTTTTTGTTTTTTTCCAATAAAAAAGCAGGGAGATGGGTTACTAGTACTATACACTGTATTTGTAGGCTGGGCCTGGGCCTGGGCCTTGGCCCATATCCTTCTTCTCTCTCAGCGAGTTCATCTTCTCAAGCCTCCACTCATCCCTGAGCCTGGCGATGAAGGAGTCTGCTTTCATGTTCACATCTGGGCTTGGACAGAAAACTGGCTCGCTCGAATCTCCACCGTCCGTTACGCGTGATGCATCTTTGTTTGAGGACTGATCAACGGTCTCTAATTCGGGAGAGCTACAACGCGAGCTCTGAGTACTCTTTACCCTGACAAAATCTCCGCTAACCACGAACTTCATATCCGCCACCCGGAACGGCGGCGGAGGTGGCGGAGGCGGGATCAGCGGGGACTGTCCACCGCTGTTCACATTATCATCCCTGTCGTAGTAGTAGCTATTCACCTTAGTCGGCAGCGGTGGCCGGCCGGAGGTGGAGTTTCGTCGCCGTGATGACCTAGGCGGTGTTGGTGGAGGAAAGGTTGGTGGTGCCGGTGGAGGTGCGGGTGGGATCTGAGTCTGTGTCCTTCGCTTTGATGAAATAGGTGCTGGCGGCGGCGGCGGAGGTGGTGCCGGGACTGAGTGGATCTTCTTACTCTTGCTCATTCCCTTCTTGAACAGACTATGGAAGACTGACGGCGGAGGAGGCAGTGGTGGCGGAGGAGGCGCAGGAGACGGTGGTGGTATTGTTGTTGAGAAATGTGGTTCTTCTGGAGAAGAATCGGAAGCATTGTCGCGAACATTCTTTGCCTTCTGTTTCTTCTTACTTCTCTTTCTCTGGTTGTACAGCGAAGCCAAAACCATCGCGATCTCTTTTTTAGCATTACTCTTTCTGCGTTCCAATTTCCCCTGCTTTTGACTCTGTTCTGAACCGTGAACACTCTGCGCCGGTGGCGGTGGAGGAGGAGGAGGCGGCGGTGTGGGCGCCGGGGAGTGTTTTTTTTCGAACTCAGCATCTTGGCTCCCGGTTTCAGGCTTCTCACGACGCCGAACGGATTGATACGTTCGTCTTGTTTTATGACGAACCACTGGTGGAGGAGGCGGAGGCGGTGGAGTCGCCGGTGACTCTGGCGGCGGTGGTGTCGGCGGAGACTTAGATGGTGGCGGAGGGGAAGACGGAGGCGTCGAAGAGCGAATTACACAAGTATCGACGGGAATCACCTTGATGTCGGACTCGGAGTACTCTCCGATTTCAGTTCTGGTTCTCCGCAGACGTCTGTTCTCCGGCGGCGCCGGGGAGCTATACTTGTTAATTTCAAAATCATCAAAGAATCGGAACCGATCATCGCTGGCCTGAGCCACCCAAAGCGATTCCTGCCTCAGATCCGGGTAGGAGCTGCTGCTACGCCTCAACCGGCTCACTCCGGTAGCCGGCTCTGCTCTGATCGGAGAATCATAGATCTTCCTATTAGAACTATACTCATCAAACCACTTGTGCGCAACCGCAGGCCGCTCGTCGTTTCTCTTCGGAACAGTAGGTACAGCACTGTTTCCGTCGTCGGCAGAGGCCGATCCGTCGTCGTTTCTTCTGGCGAAAACCCCGCACAGAATCGCAAACAAGACCAGCAAGATATTGAAGGAGTCCCAGCTTCGCTTGACGGTTTGGGGTCTGAGAATCTGAGATGTTAGAGATAGAAATGGAGGAAGAACAAAGAACAATAGTATCAACGTGATTAGTGGCAAGATCATGATGAGGATAGGTAGAGAGAGTGGCGGAGAAGATCGGCGGCGAGGCACGGCGGTGGGCTGAGCCCAGAACGGTGGTGTGTCGCCGTTTCCGTCCATCGTTTTTGGTTGTGCTGAAACAAGGTTGGGACAGCTGCAAAAGGCAGTGAGGAGCGCTTAGAGGACACAATGTTTTGTGGGGTTACTTAAATGAATTGGAAAAGTAGATGTCAATAGAATTGGAAACTCACAAGTAATTAGGTGGACTTACTTCGGATCCAATTAATATGAAAAACATACCTTCCATGTTTTTTCTGTAAGTCAATTCGGATTATTATTAAATATTAATATTGTTTAGGAGGACTTTTAAATTTTAATCATCCACACAAATATTCATAGTCATTTATTTTTGCTTTCTAATTAATTAATTAATTAACTAATAAACTAATAAAAAATTAATTCTTAATTTTACCAAAAAAAAATAGACCATTATTTTAGAACGAAACAAGTAATAAATATTTTGTCAACAATAGAAAATTTATCTCAAAATGATGTTTCACTTAGATATTTTTTGGTCTAAAAACAAGTGTATTTTAGGAGGTTAATTATGCATAAATACTATAATATCATTTTTATTATTAGTTAATTAGTATTCACTAACATATGATATCGTGTTTCGGGCTATTTCCTTCTTGGTCCTCGCTTCTTTCGGGTCCGGCTCGGTAGCGCAAGGTTTGGAATATTATTTGTCTTGTCGCGCTCTGGTTCATTTGGCTAGCCCGCAATTCACTCATCTTTGAAGACAAGTTCCCAAGTCAATGTGACACGTTAATTCGAATCAAAAGCTTCGGTTTTTCGTTACTCACTTGTTTGCTAGATTCACTCTCGTTCTCTTTTTCTTTTGACGACTGGTCTCGTAATCCTGGTTCACTCTTGAACTAGTTTTGGTTCGGTTATTTGTACTCTTATTTTGCCTTTCTCGGGCTATATTAATAAAAGTGCTTGCTTTCCCAAAAAAAATGATATCGAGGATACAAAGAGTAAATATATAGCATTAAGTAACTTCTTAATTCAATTTTTTTTCTTCAGAAAAGCAACTTCTTAATTCTTTTGAAAAAAAGAAAGATAGACACCCATATAGAAATGAGGGAGTAATAAATATTTTATCTATAACAATGGGTGGTGTAGAATAGAACCGATAATTTTGACCCAAACTAATGGGCACCCGAAATCCGACCTGACCAACTAACAAATCGAACCAAATTTATCTTGTAAAATTTCAAGTTATATTGGATCAAGCAATCATGCACGAATTAACACATTTACGTCTAAAAAGTAAAACCTGGTTGAACTTGATCCACACCATGAAATATAATAAAACTTGAAACTCTCTCATATCTTATCAACTCGAATCCGAATAAACTCAATTGAACCCGAAATTGCTACCTCTAGAGGGCAAGTTGGAGGAGCTATTTCATAAATATAGAATTGAAAGTGGAGTGGGGAAATGGATGGTGACTCCAGACAAGGTGGTTAGGCCTTGTGTTTTTATTATATAGATTTAAGCTGTTGTGCTTTAATATTTGAAAAGGATAGCTTATCAACACTTGTGCTTGTGCACATCCAATTTTAACGTGGAATACAAAACCCTCTGCCACCAAACAATGCAAATGACAAAATAGAAACTCATCTGCAATAATTCTCATTTGTTTAAAAGTAAAAAATGTTGGTGGTTTTGCTTTATTTCTCTTTAGGTTTTCAGGTGATTATGTAAGCAAAAATCTTTATACGGACGTGTACAAATTTAATATTGTTAATGGCTAAACATAGGTAGTGTTTGGGTATAATATAATTGGAGCGTGGGTGCAATCATTGCACTCCTATCCTTTACACCAAAATCACGAAAATCATGCCTTTTGTTTACAGTTTGTCCAACCACGAATAAACAAACAAACACCTTTTTCCTTTTTTAGTACTGTAATTTCTAGCTCCATTCATCATTCTCATGTTGTTCAATTTTCTCATTTGATCTTATTCCGGCATATATATATTCTTGCAAATAATTTGATTGAATAACAAATTATAGATGTCAATAACAATGTTGCGCATCTAAATAATTTTAATCTATAATTTTCTGGTGATGCTATCTAAAAAAATCATATATCGAGATGATGAATAACAACAGGACACACGATGCCTAAGCACCTCATCACCGTGTCACCACAAAGGTTCCCGTCTCACCGTGTCAATCCAAGGTTTCTGTCTCATCAAGTCACCACCAAGGTCCTCGCCTTGTTGGGACATATCCACGACATATCGCTCTACTTGGACACTAAAATGCTACCCAAAATAATAGACGGGCTTCACTCATCCCTGCAATTCTTGAAGGACATGCATATGAGAGCTCTAAAACTCATTTGGAGCCCATGGGTGGCACGCTCAAAAGGATAGAACTTTATCACTTGAAGTGGACCACATGTCACGAACAACTAGTTACACGACAACACATCATGACAAGCTTAGTTTGGAAGCGTAAATCTTCCCTCCTTACGGCATCCACAATGGTTATAATAGAGAGGTTAATACCATTGATATTTGTGCATTAAGCTTTATAGAGTCATTGAGTGGGGTTAATGAATATTAACAGGTAGATATATATATATCAGCCGGTTAACGGTGAGAATTTTTTTGCCACATGTCAAATTCTTTCTCTTTATAAGGTAATTGTCCAATGTTTATAGTGGTGAAGAATTATGGTGGGTCCCATTATTAACTTCTTAAAACTCAAACCATTGTGGATAGAAGTAGAATGACAATAATGAGATGATGTGTTTACATGGGGCCCACTTTATTGACCTTTTAAAGCTCAAACCACTATGGATGCCCTTAGTAAGAGGGGATGACTCACAATTTACATCGAGACATTCTCTCTCTATAATACGTGTAGTTTAGATTCGTTTGGAATAGAATTTTACTCTCGCGCTCAAGACGGTTTCTTAGGTACACACTCATGTCTCCACTTAATTGTGTGCTACCCTTGTGCAAGCTCCAGGAACCTACAAAACAAGGAATCAACCCACCGACTCTACCCTCTAAGAGCAAGTCTCCAACTCCGTCCCCCAAGACTCCAAATTCAAAACAATTTCAAAACAACATCTCCAACACAACAACACATTTTAGTGTGCTCATTTGACCAAGTCAAAAGACCATATGCATTAGTGAGAAGAATGCTACATCAAGTAACATGGATTATAAACCATCTCAATCATACTTACCTTTTACTGTTACTAAAAGAGTAATCTCAGTCCTGAACCCTCATCCTCATGGACATGGATGGCCAGGCCCATGCCCAACTTTAATTAGTGCTTGGACAATTCAATAGAAAGAAGAGGAAAAAAAGGGTTCATGCGTGATCAATACTAGAGCTTCAAAATCATGGTTGTGGGCTGAGACAGTGAACAGTAGCAGCAACTAGCAAGAGCAACCATTCTGCGTTCAAAGATATAATTTGAAGCCTAGCGTTTATCTGTATCCTCAGACCTCAATCAATCCTGTGTGTCCCACTCTCACACTCACACGCAACGCAACCTTCTCTTACAAAGAAAAAAACATCACCACGAGCGCACAGAATTTGAGCTGAGTTTTCGTAGAAACATCAATTACTTATTTTGCTCGTATTTTGATTCATTCGTGCATATCTCATTTTGGGTCGTCGTATGTGTTATTTCGCCAATGATATTTTATTCTGCAAATGAACAAAATAACCAAATAGTTTCATTACTAAATTATGCACTGAATTTTGTTTTGCACGGAAACTAGATGTTTATTATTGAAAGACAAGACAATGGACCTAACTTATTATATAATTAAATTCTGAGTACTAACAAGAGAGATTAAATTCTGGTGTTTGTGTAGTTGCTAGAGATCACAGTGAATTAGCGGGATTCTAAAAAAGAGTGATACAAGTCTATTCTTTAGACAAATTTTGTTAGGTCAAGTAATTTAAACGTTTTAGATTTTTTTAGAGCTCGAAGAAAAAAATATATACCGGAGTAGGGGTGGGGTTTATTGCAAATAAAAGGAGTAAAAGAGACAGGTTGTTGTTGTTGCTGCGCACTGCCCACCAAGTCTCTCCGGACAGCTAAGCTAAGCTACCTCTGAACTGTTATGTTCTTATCACACGTTACAATTTTCACAGCATTTATTTTATTTTCTCAATCATATGCATTTCTGCATGTGTTCCATACGCTAATTAATACATGTCAATGTATAAATTATTATCACTAATGGAATATGATTTTCACTTTGACAATGATAAGTTTTTGTTTTTGTTTTCTCTTTTAATATATAAATAAAGTAAAAGAAAGACTCTGTGACCTTTCTGGATTTTCTTGTATATTTTTGAATGATTAATCTATTGGTGTCCTTGACAAAAATGAGTTAATTAAGCAAAGTGTTAGCTGGATTGTGATACTTGTTTATAGATAATTAATTTGGAAAAACTTTAGCCACAGCAAATTAGGTTTTGCAAGTTGACTGAGGAAACAGAAAAGAATGTTAGTCACAACTCATATCTTGTGTCGACGGCTTATTTGATTCTCATGCCATAAAATATAATCACAAAAATATACTTCTGTGAACTGTTCATTTGGGTGTTAAAGATTTTGAATGATTTTGTGAGGTTAATGAAATTTTATCATCAAATTAATTAGTAATATGACTTTCTTTATCAATTGAACTACACAACAGGACCAAAACAGGTTGGGTCAAACGGTTTAAGCGTTTCGGGTTCCTTTAAAGATCTCATGTTCGAGCCTTCATCCATGCAGTATGGAGTGAGTTATTTGGGTTTATAGGGAAGAGCTAGGGAGATTCGAACCCACAACCTCAAAAAAAATATGAAACGTTTAAATCGCTTGGCCCTACCTGCCTTACTAATTAGTTTGGTTGAATCAAATCAATTCATGATGCTGTCAAGTTTTATTTTTGAAGATTAGATTGGAAAATCAGGGAACTGTTAGGTTGAATTGGACCCCTCTTCTCTTTCCCTCTCATCAAGCAACTCTATTTTTCTAATTTTCTTCAATTATTTTTGGAGATAAGGTTTTAAAACAAGAAAGCTCAACACACACGAAATTGAAGTTTTTTTCATTTTAAATTCAGTATCGATTAGATTTTATAATACAAAAATGTTAGATGCATGAATAGGCATACCTAATCAATTATCATTGGATTCAAGTCAGCTGAACCATTAGTTAGAATATGTACGTGCATGTCAATTTCACAATAGTGTTTTCCAGTAGTAATAGAAATATTTAAAACTGAAATCTGGAGTTTTGGATATTCACAATAGGATTAGGATAATGCTATTTTTTCCCTTCACATTTTCATATGAGTTTTACCCATTAAACGATTGATTACATAACCAACAATACACATATAGTTCTCCAAAATTAAACTAGGAGAGTTATTGTCATCTTATCCACGTGTTAGCGTAATTATTTTGAAAATGTTACACGTACGAAACACGGGAGATGAAACTAGAGACTTAGGCTCTTGGAAGCGGAAGTTGGAGGCTTGGATCCTTGCTCATGGGTTCTTGGAGTTTGCGCAAGGGTAACACACATTATAGGAGAATCGGCCTCAGGCGTGAGAAAATCTCAACCGGAGGAATCCGAATCACCTATCGCTAGAGATGACTCTAGAGAGCGTTTCAAGTGATGTAAAATATAGAGAGAGTTTATCTACGAAAATTATGAGATTCATTCATCTTATCAAAGGAGTATTTATATGTACAAACCGAGCTGGCCACATGTTTATTGTACAAGCGGCCGGGTCGGTTTTGGTTGTTAGAGTTGTAGCCTTCTGAGTACATTGTTAAAACTTGTTCTGAATTCTCCTCAATAATATCAAATATTCATGGGATGAGAGCAGATAGAATGGGAAAGTAGAGGGTATAACAAAAGTACGTGGACTTGCAGATCTTTCTGCTGCTGGAAAAAGTTTTGGGAAGAAAAATTTCTCCTATTCCAAAACAATGCACTTTCTGTAAATTCGAAATAAACCACTATTGAATTTTGTGTTCATTGAGCCCAAAAAGATTGGAAATTCGATTCTTGATTCGCATACAATCTGTAGTGTTCGTATATATATCTTCCTTCAATATACATGTCCAGTGCTCCGCCTTTCCCATGGAACTGAACTTTCTCGCTCGCAGTTGCAGGCATGTTAGGAGCACATTTGGAATTCAAATGATGGGTTACCATACAAGTACAAATAGTATAACCACCAACACAAGCGAAAATGCCATTGCCTGGAAACACAATCAAATCGAATCAACATATGCAAAGAAATAATGATCCGATCTCTTGTTGAACCATTTATATATAGCAGACGATGTTGAGAGAGAGAGAGAGATAGTGATCAGTGCTTACAGTAACAGCAGAAGCAGCTAGGCCTGCCCGCTCCCTAGGATCTTTCTGGTAGTAGTTTCCGAAATATAAGAATGTGGCATAGTACCACATCAGTGGGAATGCAAATCCTAAAAGAAAACTGAATGAAGATTCAATGATCAGACAATGGTGACATGGGGGAATTAAGGAAGATATGATAAAAGCATACTCAGTTACTCACGAGAACCATCCTATCCCACAGCCAAAGCACGGGAGGGGCTTGTCATATATCCCTGCTTGTAACTCATCTTCATCTCTAATAAGAGTATACTTGCCTTTCTCGCGATCCCCGGCATCTGCTTGTAATGGCATAACCCGAGTAACTCTCACATATGTGTCAAAGTGATATATATATATATATAGTGATACACAAAATTTACCAACAAATTATGCTAGTAAGCCAAACCCAAATTAATATTAAAGGATCTTAGAATCAGAACATCATGAAAACTAAATAAAGATGGCCTCAGAAGTCAGAACTCAGAAGAGATCCATTGATGTCATATGCCATATTGTATCCGTAAAGTGCAGTTACGATCACTACCTTTAAATACAGAAAGAGATCGAGCAGTTGGCCTCAAAAGATCAATATGCTTGTCCGAAACAGGTCTTGGCAACTCAAGGCCATTCCTTAAACCATCTTTCCCCTCGCTAGTTGTATCTGTGACACAATTACAAACAATTCTCAATGTGGCTCTTACAAAGAACTCCTCCAGCATTTTATATTATTAATGTAAAATGAGGTCACATCTAGCTAAAATAGTTTTGCTGTTGCATGATTGTGTTGGTTAAGATAAAGGCAATAGCATAGACAATTAATAACATTATACATTCAAATAAAGAATATCAAAATTTGAAAATATGAAGAATCATTGGGCATGAATATAGACGAGCAGAAGTTGCAAGAGGCTTTCGGATGAATTCATAAATTCCAGGACTTATCCGAATAGTATAAGGCAGTGAAAGGGTTTTGAATGTTTTATTTTATTGTGCAAACTGCAAAGTATTGATCTTCTAGAAACAAACTTCTAAGATGTATAAAACATAAATATTATGTCAACTACTATGCTCGTTCTAAATATGGAGCAATAATGCACAGCCAATAAATTGGAAGGGGTATCAATCTCAAACTGCTTAAAAGGAAAGAAGGTTCACTAGTACTAAAGGATCTTTGCCGAAAACAGAAAAATACAAAAGATCAAGAAGAGTTCAGTACTCTCATCCATCTGCGCACAAACTCGTATGTCCAACAATAGAAGTTCTGCTGACAACTCCAAAACACCTGTAACAAGTAAATTTGATCACAGTCACTTCACAATTCGTTATAAACCCTCAAAACTTTATCTGATCAAGTTGGGACCTCTCCATTAACCAGGGCTGATGTCAAAGAAACTGACCAATCCTCTGCTTGTTTTCACGGGAAGTGGTACAAACAATGATCATAAAGAATGCATACTAAAACTACACACTCTCATACTATGATATATTTGTATATGAAAAATGAACAGTCTTCATGAGTCATTTCCATCATTACAACATGTAGAAAAAGAATAAAATGCGACCCGCACACTCTGTTTCTGTTGAATCAAATTTTGTGCAAAAGCAGCGTGGCTCCACTGAAAATAGCTTTCAGTAACTATATGTTATATCAATCTCTGTATTTGTATTTGCTACTATTTATAATTCACGAAAAATATCTCAAAGTCTTAGTCTGTGGTAAGTCCCTAACTAAAGTCCATACATTTATGTGACTGCATAATTCATGAAAAGTATTCACTTCTTCAGCCGGAAATTCCTAAATTCTTAAACCTTTAAACTTTCCTGGACTATTTTGCACAGATAATAGAAGAATCCAAAATACATTGCCAGACACTAGCATAAGACCAGATATTTCAATACCCATTTCAACAGAGTATCTTCTAACATGCTAGGGTTACAATTCAAGCAATTTGATCATCAAACACCCATCACAAAATCGAAGAAAAACAAGAATCAAACATGATTTAAACAATATACTGATCAGTAAAATAATGATCATTCAATTCCAAAAACAATACAAAACAGACTGATAAATCAAAATCACCACAGAAGAGAAGACTTGCCTCTAAATTGAAGGCTTCCGGTGGATTTTATCTTCTCTCGCTGTCTTTCAGATCAGAGATAGAGAAGGATTGAGGGAATAGAAAGAAAAAGAGAGAGTATGTAATATTGAATTTTGAGTGATTTACATGACAAGCAACGCTCTCTTCCACATTAAACAACTGACTTGAAAAGCTGAGCAAAATTGACTCTCTTTTTGTATGTGTCCACTGTCCTTCCTTCGTTGTGTTCAAATTAAAAATACGGTATTACTTTTATTTAATGCGTCATTAATGTAATTTATAAATAACTTTTGGAATTTTTTGACGGCTGTGTCTGTGGTTAGTTGAGTTAAATTATATCAGAGTGGTAGTTGTTGTAGATAGAAATATGATTGGAGCTGTCAAAATACATTTAAACCCTCGGTTTGACAAGCGTAATCTACAATTATCTTCCTATGTTGAGGTTTAACCCATAAAAAACACACCTTGTACTTGTTGAGCGAAAAAAATCATTTAACAATTGTTTTTTTTTAATTTTTGCCGGCTATTATTGAATGACCAAATTAACCTTCTTTTGCATTATTTTTTTGATACAATAAACATCCTTATCCATGCATGGAATATTCCTTGGTTGCCGGATTTCTTGAATATTCCATGGTTTTGTTGCCAACAAAACAAACCTCGTTAGAAAGAAAAAATGAAGGTCACTCTGTTGTTTTTTTGCTCTTGGGAATTAAGTAACGAGTTGTGTTCTTTACGAAATGAAATGATTACATTTGTCATGTTTTTGGGTTTTGCAATGTTTTCAAAAAAACAATATTTCCGTATACATTTTGGGATATAAAATGCTGATTTGTAATTAAGAATGAGTTTATTATCCAACTACTCCTTTATGTTAACATGTACCACATTTGTTTTGTTGGCAACAATTCACAAGCGGTCCAAGTTGCTATTTTATTGAGTTTGCTAGTTATTTAATTTGTAAAGCTTTTTGGTTTAGCTGTGAAATTGCAGCAGCTGATTAATAAGTTCAATTAGGTCAACGTAAAAATAAAATAAATTATATTTTTTAACTTGGATAAGACAACAACAAGGTCGTTGTAGTATAGTGGTAAGTATTCCCGCCTGTCACGCGGGTGACCCGGGTTCGATCCCCGGCAACGGCGTTTTCTTTTGGTTCTACGTTTTTTTGGGCTGGGCCTATAACAAAGTAATGGATTTGGAGAATTCAAGCCACTCTTATATGGGCTACTACAATTTTAACTGGGCCCCTATAAACATGAATTATGTTTCGCATAAGAGAGTCTGATTTTTTCGAGTTCAAGTTTTTGCATTTTTGAAGACAATACTATAAGGAGTAGCACTCTAAATTCTCCTTCACCGTCATGAGTTTAGAGTTGGAAACTAGGACACTTGAGCGTGTAATTGTTTCGGGTTCATGTTTAGGTATTGACGTGACTTTTTTGGCTGAGTGTTAGATAGTCGGATTGATTACAGTAGAAATAGATAATGTTGGCCAAATTTTGTTGAATTTTCTTTTCCAACTTCCTTTCCTTAATCTCTTCCGAGGTAAGCCTGAATAGTGCGCCTTCACATATGAGGTGTGTTTCATTTCCAACCACATTTTGTTTTTCTGTCTTTCAAATTATTTCAGATTTTGTCAAACCTACAAATCATTCATTACTTAATTTTTTTCGAGATGCTACTGGATTCATTAATATTACGAGTTTCAAATAAAGTACGTAGAATCGTACCATTTTTAGACATAAGAGTATATGAATCGAAGTACAAATGAGAACCATTTTGAACACATATACACTATTGTTTGATGTGCAGCCACCATCACTTTCCACTCACTTTTAGTTTTGGGATAGAAATGACAAAATGGACAAGCACTCAATAAATGGAAAATGAGATCAATCATTCATCATATCAATCATTCTTAAGTAGAGGTGATTACTGAAAAATAAATGGACATTAGCATTTACAATTACGTGTCATGACATGTCGGATAATTAATGAATTGAAAAATTCTATTACTATTTAGTAACCGAAAAAAAGTTCAATAATTTGTGGCTTAATTGACAACACGAACTGAAATTTTAAGAAAACTTCTCGATTTCGTTTTCTACTAAATCCATACTATAGTATATTAAAGTTGGTGAAAATGGCTAAGAGAGTGACACCTAAGCTATGT
>JAYMTF010001303.1:0-24391 GCA_036897485.1 Pelargonium nanum | reverse complement strand
TACAAGTATTTTTGTACAAAACTTGGGACATATAGCATTACTCAAAAAAAATTCAATAACCTAAATATTTGTATGTTTTCACTTACAACTTATAATCACTGGTTGATGAGCTATTTGAAATTTACTTCACACGAAAATTGATAAATAAAAGTCATTATAAGCTCGTTTGATTGTTGCACAAGCTAAAACAAACACTCTTCAAATATAACATATGAATTCAATTGTAAATAGTAAATACCGTTTTTTTCTTCTCAAAAACTAAAAATTATAATTATTCTCTCCTTTCTTCTAGTTTTTTTTAGTAAAGTTTCTCGTATAGACCGCTATTTATATTTTATTTTTTGGCGTTGGTTTAATAATTTTTTGTCATATTATTCTGTATTTAAAAAATACATAATTAATATACGATTTTATTATTCAACATCTCTTTTCGCTTTATCTGATATAATATGATATTATCGTCGTGCTGTCATTCATAAAACACAAAACTGATCTAAGTCCTCCTAATATTGTGCATTTTTATATAAAATGTAAAACATAATTAATTTATGTTTTAGTTTTTAATATTTTCTAAAAATTATTTTATGATGTAGAATATCAAAATTCTCCCATATCTCTAATGATTATTATTCATGAACACTATTTATATATTTCCTACTACTATATGTATATCTAAGATTAATGCAATCCCCAACCAACTTTAGTGCTTGTGGTGGGTATGAGTCTATGAGCATGAGCTTGCATGACCCACCCATGCCTTATCTTATTACTCAACATCATCTATACACTTAACATTTAGGGATAAAATCATCATATCCTTGTTTAGTCCACCTTCACTTTTTCTCTCTTTTTAATCATTTGTTGCATTGCATCCATCATTATTGTGGAATCAATGTAGTTTTGTTTCTTATATTTCCATTCATGTTATTACATTCATCTGTTATGTTTATTCTTATTCGTTAATTTTTATTTTCAGTATGAAAATCTTAAGATATTAGTTTGTTTCTTTATTAAGAAGGGTCATATTACATAGGTACACATATAAATGCCACTTATTATTGTAAAATTGTGTTTGTTGATGACTTGTTTATTCATGATCATTTATGTTAATCGTTTCTACAATTCCACAATATTTTACCATACATATAATAAAGTCTCGACCGAAGATTATAGTAATAGTTGAAAGGATGTCATGATTTAAAGTCATTGATAGAAACGTGTTGCGTCAAATAAATGTTACAAGTTTTTTTTTTTTTGGATTTTGAAAAACCGAATTTTTAGATATAGTGTCAACTATAAAAAATACTTATGTGAATCAAGACACTTACACATTTGTGCTATTAGTTTGTGAGTGTGATAATTAGAAGCACTATTCAATTTCTTAGAAACTTCAATAGACTAAGAAGCCTCTATAATGATTAATGCTTTTATTCTTAAAAGTGATTATTTTCGGTAACTTGTAAATTAAACCTTGTTATGATTAATTAAGGAGTGGAAGTAGTCTAGTTAAGATGAATCTAATGATGACCTTTATTTTAATGGGTCCCATTATTCCATATTAAGTCAAGATTACACTAACAAACCCAAAGACTTTTCATTTACCACACTCATGCCAATGTAACACATGATTATGATACCTAATAAATACTCAAATCAATAATAGAAACACACTTTCAACTCATAATTAAAGAGGTTTAAGGAAGTACTAAATGAGCCTTCCAAACTAATTTTCTCGTGGTTTAACTTTGACACACTTAAAAACACGTGTTAGGGCTGACTAGTTACGCAAACTAGTATAAATGTTTTTGGAATTCAACCATACTACCGGATTGACAAATTTAATATAGGATTGGGTGCTAAATTAGTCTTGTTGCATCACATGATTTATAAACAAAAGTGTTGGATGAAATGAAATCAATTTTGATTATTCGCTTTTTGCACATAATGCTGTTAGACCATTGGCCTCGGTAATTCACGACTTGACCTTGTACACCAATTCGATGTCTCAATCTGATTTTTAGAATATTTGAAAGAGGCTAGCAAAATAGTTACAAAAAACTATAGATTTTGTGAATATATAAAACAAATGTGCACATTTTGTTAATTTCCTTTGCAAAAATCAAGTAGAATATATAGTGCTTTCATGTCAATGCATAGAAAAGGAGCCACTAATAACAGTAATAGCATATTATCCTGAGGTCTCCATGTGAGTTAAAAGCCCTTATGCTCTCTCCATGATATGATATTGTGATGCCCATTTTAATTACATTTTTGTTGAGAATGTATTAATTGTTGCATGTGTTTCATGTGTAAAAGATCATTTGCAAATAATAGCAGGTGATTTAGTACTTAGTTCTCGAGAGTTTCAAATATTTATCGTTGCATGAAAAGAACACAGCCGAAAAGATGTATATAATATACTCATCAAGCGTTCATCGATTTTACTTGCATACATTTAAAATGCGTTTTTAGAAACTTAAAAGTTTTTTTAAAGAAAAGAAAAGATTCCACTGAGTTATTCTATTCATCAAAGCTAATCTTCTTCTCATCATTGTATGTTTGGCTGCTGAGAAAATAGAGAAGAAAAGAAAAATCAATAATTGAATCATGTGCACTTCCAATTATTGGCAGAGCCAAGCATAGGTTATCATAGACCATGACCTATGCCAGGGATCAAATAGAAACTAGAAAAATTCTACACATAGTTGACTCTGTCCTAGTGGTAAAGATGGTCCTAAGCCATGGGTTTGACACCTTTTAGTGTCAATTTTGTAAGTTTTAGATATGACAAAATAATTTTAGATTGGGCTTTAGTTCTTAGATTTGGCTAATAATATACATATGTTAGTTTTAGATTGGGCCAATTCCATACACATGTTGGTTTTAGTTTAGGCCCAAACTCATACACATTAGAGAACTCCTGAAGCGAACTTCACGCCACCAACAACTAACAACACGGCGACATTTGGTGAGAACGATTAAAAATGTAAATATCACTCTCCTAGGTTAAAGAATGGATCTCACAATTTACTTAGATACATTTTTAAAATTACCTTATCTCTCTATAATTCTCTCTAGAGCCCACATTACCGAGAAGGTTCCGAATCTCATGAAGTAAATTCTCAATCTCACGCCTGAGGCAGATTCTCGGACACACCCGAGTTTCCCGCTCATCGTGTGTTACCTTTATGCAGATTCTAGTAACTTAGGAGTGATGACCTAAACTTCCGACTCCGCTTCCAGGGGCCCAAGTCTCTAGCTACATCTCTAGAATTTCAGAATTAGAACATATCCTAAACAACTTATCAAACACATCGAAAAGACTATAATACGCTCTATTGTGCCAAATTGACTGAGTCAAAACAAGAACATACGTGACAATTGTGGATATATATAAAGGGTCATAGTACTATGATCCTGGGTAGTTAAAGGAAATGTGCCCACTCTAATTAAGAAGGAATATTCATATATATTAAGACTTTCCTTTCTCAAATCCTAACCAAAATTACAATACCGAATCAAAATTACTATTAATTAGGAGTCTTAAAAGTTTCCTATAAACTTATTGGAGGATCCAAAAGTGAGTCCTGACTCATAAAATTGTAACTTGTGTTGCAAGAAACCAATAACCGAAGCTAATTAGAGGATCCGAAAAGGAGTCTAACTCATAAAAACTGTAACTTGTGTTGCAAGAAACCAATAACCAAAGCTTTCCTATAAGCTTATTGGAAGATCCAAAAACGAGCCCTAGCTCATAAAGATTGTAACTTGTGTTGGAAGAAACAAACAACAATGGACAAGATCTCCCAATTGCCCGAAGCCATCCTCCATCACATACTCAATTTTCTTGACACTGAAGAAGCTGCTCGAGCTGCAATTCTATCCAAGACATGGATATGTGTAGTGAACTCTCATCCGGTTCTTGATTTCGATGAATTCCGCCTATGTGGAACCAAATCAACCCAACTCGATCGAGTGGAAAATTTCCTGAATCGCATAGATGATTCTATACAAAACTTGCTCCGCCAGAAGCTCAGCATTCACAAATTCGGGCTGAAGGTCAAAACGTACCATCCTAACGCGTGGGACCGGTGGATGCATCAATTGGTCAATGAAGCCAATGTCAAAGAGCTTTGCCTTGACATGTCTTATACCTATTACATGTTACCACCAATTGTTTTTTGTTCAAAAACAATCACTAGATTGGTACTCTCCGGTTGCGAACCTCTAATTTGTGACAATGTGAAACTTCCCAATCTTCGTGAACTTGACCTACGATTGATGGACTCTTTGAGCCAAGAGGTGATCGATAATTTGATTTCTGGTTCTCCCTCTATTGAGATTTTTAAACTCGCAATAAGCAATGAGTTATCAGAAATTTGTATATCACGTCTCCATAGACTGAAAACAGTTGAGCTGCGTTCGCGCTTTGATCTTGCCAAAGTGAAAATTGTTGCATCCCAGCTTCAAAATTTTGAATTTTGGGGCAAAATTTGGTCAGTGCCCTTTTTTGAGATTAATTTATCAGCTTGTGAATCGACACTGAAAATGTTTAGATTGCACGATGCTAATGTGAACGAGGTTGCTCTCATGAATCATTTTCCCCGGTTTTGGGGACTAGAGGAGCTGGCTATATATTGGGTCCATAACCTAAATAGTATAGAGATTCCGATTCTTCGTAACCTTCAACGGCTTACAGTTCAAAGTTGCAATAAGTTATCGGTAGTTAAAGTTGACGCTCCAAAGCTTAAACGACTCAAAATTCAATATTGCTATAAGTTATCGATGGTTGAAATTGATGCTCCAAATTTACAATATCTCAACTATCGCTACAACAAACTTCCTTTCTACCCGGTGAATTCTTCTCGGTTATCGAAAATCAAGTTTTCCCCCCGTACAATGGGGCTTCGATCTGAATTCGAGATTTGGTGTGACAGTTTCAATGAATTTTCTCCCAAGTTCAACCAATTCAAAGACATAAAATTGATCCTTAGCTATGGCGAGGTAAATTTATCAATCCCTCATTTGTAGTAATTATATAGTTTGATTTTTATTTTAATTTAATTCAACTTTTTTAATTTTTTAATTTTTATTTTTTTGCAGAATGTGTTTGTTTATGAAGAATTGGGTGAAAATTTCATGACAATGCTACATGATCTAATCGAGTTCATAGAGCCTGACATTGCTGTTGCGTGCATCGGAAGCTATGAAAGTTTGTTAGATTATTTGTTCAAACGACATCGTTATTGGCAAACGATCTCCTTAGTATCTAATGATCGTAGCCATATCAATGAATTATTACAGGTACGTAATTAAATTTGGATTAGCCTTTTGTTACATGATTATAGTTTTTTGGGTAATTGTTTCATGATTTAAAATATGGTTATAGTCCACAAAATGATAATATGGATAGCCCAACTTTTGAAGGAAAAAAAAAAAAAACTAGGTTTGATATGTTAGCATATGTTTAGGGATTGTATCATTATATATGTAATTGATTTTGTTTGGTTTGTTTCCTAAGCATAGTACACAAATATATCATTTCAAAATATATCCCTATTTTAACATGTTAACATGGTATCAAAGTTAGTTCAGTTTCGAACTCGTGACCTGCCTGTCTTATCAAAATTATAAGCATTTTGTTAATTATGTGTTCTAAAATTTTTTGACTATAACATGTTTGTCACTAATTGCAAATTCTAAATGATTATAACATGTTTTATTTCCTATGAAAGTTTTGCAATAGTTAACTATTGTTGTCCATATTTTGAGTTTTATTACCATCCGTTCTAAATTAAATAAGTGTCGTATTTTTTATTTTGAGAAAAATGAAGATGAAATTGGTTGGTGTTGTATATTTGATATTTTATTTTCATGTTCCGAACTGTCATTACTTTCCCAATTTAGGGCCCGATGTGTAAGGAGGAGATCGTCATGGTATCCAACCCAAATTCGACCCAGAAACTGGTTGGGTCCATTATATGTGACCTACTCTTAAATATTCAGGTCGAGTTTTGAGTGCCCGCATATTCGGGTTTAAATCGCCAGGTCTTGGTTCGGCCAATCAAACGACAAAGATCCTATTAAAATACTAGTTTAGCTCTCAATCACAAGGTAGTAGGAAGGGAACAAATTAATAATCATTCACTTATGGGAGACGATATCAAATCTCGATCATCATTTCTGAACAAAAATTCTAATTCAAACGTTTAACTAAATATTCAATACCGTCTACAATAGTTGGATACACACTATTTTTCAATCCATTTCAATTTAATTTTTGTAATCTTGCATCCGATCTCTGGTTCTGTCTTCTCAATCTCGAAATCGAACAAAAAATGTTGCCAACATTTAAGCTGCTCGTATTTGCAACAATTCGGTTCTTCATTTCCTTTCAATATCTTCTTATTTAGAGCCTGTTGAATTCAAAACACGAATAATAAGATTAGTGAACAATTATAATTTATTACAAAACTTTCTTAATCATTGAATTAGCTTCTCAAACATAGATAGCATAATAATAAGGGTTAAATTGTATCGGTAAAAGTTCATTACGTACCTGTAAAAATTCATTGACACGGGTATGATCACTATATGCCAAAGATACAATATTATAACGAGGACGATTTTTGAACAGGCAATCTACCATAGATTCATAAGTCGTCATGCACTTAACTTCAATGCCTGGCTCCTCATTCTTTAGATCTTGTAGCATTGTCATCACATTTTCTCCCAATTCTTCAAAAACAATCGCATTCTGCAAAAAAATTAAAAATTAAAAAATAGTATCGAGTATGTCTTTATTTTTTAAATTAAAAAAAGTAACGCGGGAGTGATGAATTTATCTGGTAATAGTGAAGTATCAACTTGATGTCTTTGAATCGGTTGAACCGGATAAAAAATTCCTTCAAGCTCTCGCAACATCTCTCGAACTCGTAGCAAAGTTTCCTTATTGTTTGGAAATGAAGCTCGACTTTTGGTAAAAGAGAAAAATTTACCGAGTAGAATGGGAGTTTATTGTTTCGATACTCGAGATATTGTAAACTCGGAGTGTAAATTCTAACCATTTCCAGTGCGTTACAATCTTCAATTATGAGTCGTTGAAGTTTACTATGCGTAAATTCTATACTCTTTATGTAAGGTTCACATAGTACAAGTTCCTCTAGTGCACAAAGGTTCGAAACACGACACTTGGGTGTATCCTTTTTCGAATTGGCATTCGTAAGGGTTAACTTTTTCAGTGTCGACTCGCATGCAAACAAATTAATCTCACACAACAACGCTGGTCTACGACGTTCACCACAAAACTCGAAAACCTGAAGCTCGGGAGCCACGATTTTCACTTTGTAAAGACTAATGCACGAGTCTAGGTTGACTTTTCTTAGCCTGACGAGACCTGAAACACAAATTTCTGATAGCCCATTGCAACGCGAGAGTTGGAGAATCTCCAAAGAGGGACATCCCGAAATCAATTTCTTGATAACCTCTTGGCTCAAGAGGGCGCGTCGTAGGCTTAGCTCGAGTAGATTGGGAAGCTTCACGGTGCTACAATTCCTGAGATCACAATGGGCCAACCTCAAGGAAGTGATTGTTTTCGAATAAAAAACAATAGGGGGCAACATGTAATCGGGCTTCAATATGTTGATACATAGGCCCTCGACATTGGCCTCGTTGACCAATTGATGCATCCACCGGTTCATGTGCGAGTCCCAACGGTCAAGATCATAGGGTTTGACCTGGAGGGCGAATTTGTGAATGCTAAGCTTGTGTTGGAGATATTTTTGTATAGAATCATCGATTCGGGTCACGAAAATCTTCTCTTCTCCCTCGGTCAAATTGGGTCCAAAAAAGATGGATTCGGCTCGGGATTGGACGAAATTAAGAACCGGACGAGAGTTGATGATTGTTCTCCAATTCTTGGAGAGAATTGCGGTTCGAGCAGCTTCTTTAGATTCGAGAAAATTGAGTATGTAATGGAGGATTGGTTCGGGCAATTGGGAGATCTTGTCCATTGTTGTTTGGAGTTTCTGTGAGTTGGTCTCACTATTTACAGGAAAATTTGAAGAGTCCTAGAATTGTACTTTTGTTTCCACATTGTAAGTTAAGGAAAAGCCTTAGGAATTGGAAACAAACCCTAATCTTACCTTTCACGTCATTGGTGTTTTTGGTAGTTCAATTAGGATCCAACAGCTAAAATCAATCAAATTCTTTTGCAACTTGGAGCAAACATTAAATCCGGGTTGGGGATTAAGTTTGGCTGCAAGTCGAGTTTCGGGTTTTACATGTAAAATGCGCAATTTCAAGCATGCTTTCCTAACCCGACCCGGAAATTGATTGGGCTGGTGTTACGCAGACACTTCGATAATGCAAATCGAGGGTGTCAACTAAAGGTGTCAATTCGAGTGTCAAACCCCTCCTGAAGGTGTGTAGGGTCAGTTCGGGTTCAAGTTTTTACGTGATTACTAATTGTGCGAGTTGTGAATTTACCATGTAATAGCTAAAAATAATTGGAAGCAACGATACAATAGAATCATCAAACCGCTTCATGAAATACAACTCTTCTCTCTCAATCATTGATTCGATTCTGGAGAAGCGTAGCAAAAAGAGGGATCGATACGAGATCATATTTTTACACAATCAGAAAATTTTCATTGCACATTGACATATACATGTCTCAATCACCAGTTTACAATAACCTACAAGAATATCAACATTATGTCTAAACTGCAAGAAGGATTGTGCAAATGCAACAACATTACTTGCAGAGTGAAGCTAGCACGCGGCGAGGAGGCTTGAACGATCTCCGGGAATGTAGGACTGCCAAGTTGTCCAGCAGCAGAACGTCGCCTTTCTGCCATGGAACCGCAACACATTCCTCTTCGAGGATGTTGAGACAGTCGTAGATTATATCAGCTGGCAATGGTTTTCCATCCCCGAATGTCACTGCTTTCACAGGATCGTTTCGCGAATCTTTCCAGCCAGTATATGCAGCCACCATGCTGTTAAACCAAATCTTTCGCTGTCGAGTAGCGTCGTATTTGATGGCTGGGATTGGACCCATTATTGTCTTCACTCCATCGTCCGTCCATTCCAGCTTCATGCCGAGCTGAGCAGCTCTGTTTGAGAACACATTGTACAAATGAATCAACAAGAGCCCGAAATAAAAGTTATTGTTGCTTAACTGGAACGAGAAACCATTTTATAGTATAATAGAAAACACGCCATATGTTGATCATTGTCCTCAGTTCATCCAAACGCTACCAAGATAATTTCCTCACCATGATCACCTCAACTGAGCTTGTTTAGTTTTCGATCATTTTAGTGAATATTGAACAGACATTGTTTATATATATATATATAGAAAAAATTCATAGCACAAACCTTTCCTCAGCTACGTTCTTGTCTTTAGTTAAGAAAGTCGACTTCCATCCACGACCAATTGGAGATGAAGGATCGTCATCTTCGCCTAATATTCGAGTATATATCAATCCATGCTCCTCTAGCCTTTCCACGAATTCCGGGTATCTTGCTTTCATTCTCTCATAAACTACATGGCTTAGGACGATAGGAGTTTCTCCTCCACTTCCCGGTTCTTCCTCACAAAAGAAAAACAATTTGGATGGGAACTGAGGAACCTGTAGTCAAAAGCCTAGTGAGTTCCCAGTAAAGTTCATTCTATCCGAACAAAACCATACTTAATTAACTTCGTGTATTCATTAAAATTATCCACGAATTGAACAAAATTATTCATCATTACGTAGAACTTGTCCTCTTGACTCAAAACAAGCTAAATAGGCTTCTTCAAAAGAGACAATATCGGCACGTCAATTTTTAGCACAAAATTCTTGAGAGCGCAAATTGTAACTACACCATCTACTTTTGAGTCAAATAACCAGAAATAGTAAAAGAAATGCTATACAAAAATGATTACAACACCTAATTCCCAAAGCACAGATTGTATCTACACCATGTAAGTTTCAAGTCAATCAACGCGAGAACTGGCTAAAGAGATGCTATACATAAGTGTAATCCACAAATAGAAAATCATATTCCCAAAGCACAAATAGTATCAACACCCTGTAAGTTTCAAGTCAATCAAGTAGAGAACATGTTAGAGAGAAGCTATGCAAAAGTGTTATCGAACAATTAGAACATCATATTCCCAAAAGCAAATTATATCCACACCATGTAAGTATCAAGTCAATCAACCAGAAAACATTACTATGTTATACAAAGGTGTTATGGACAATCGAACACCATATTCCCAAAGCACAAATTGCATCAACACCGTGTAAGTTTCAAGTCAATCAGCAAGAACTAGTTACAGAAATTTTATACAAAAAAAGTGTTATAAAACGATTAGAAAGAACATCATATTCCCAAACCACAAGTCGAACACCATGTAAGTTTCAAGTCAATCAACAAGAGCTAGATAAAGAAGTGTTACACAAAAAGTCATGTAAGTTTCAAGTCAATCAACAAGAACTGGTTAAAGATATGCTAAACAAAAAGTGTAATCGAATCGATTAATTTCAAGTCAACCACAAATTGCATCAATGATCAAACACAATCTAAGTTTCAAGTCAACCAACCAGAACTTGTCAAAGAAATGCTACACAAAAGTGCTAAAACATCATATTCCCCAAACCACATACTGTATCTACAGTTCTACACCCTCTAATTTTCAAATAAATCCTTTAAAACTAGTAAAAGGAGAGATTTGTATTTGACCCACTAACAAAATAAGCAAAACCCATAACTCAAATCACAAAAAATCAGCTAAAAATCAATAAATTATCATCATATATTGAACCCATAATTGAAACAGAACAAAACAGAGAAAACAAATCGATGATCCAAATCACAAAACCTGAGCCATTTCGTGGTGAAACGGAATCTTCTGATCAGGCGGCGATTCATTGGACGTGAAAACCCGACCGACGACGTTGCTCCGAGGAGCCGCGCCGCCGACATACGGCAGCTCCTCGAAGCCAAATGCCTCAACGACGTCGTTGAAATCGGAGGCGGTATTCACCGGGAAGCCTCGGAAGAGAAGAGCTCCACTGCTGTGGAGCAACGACTCGAGATATGGCTTCTGGGTCTTGATCGTGTGGGTCAGCGAAGCTAAAGTGAAGCGAGCTGTGGAGCTCGGAGGAGACAGAACTGAGGGAAAAGGAATCGAACTGTACAGCTTTTGCTGCGGAATTTCGATTTCCGCGAACACTTCCGCCATTGTTTCACTCTCTAGAAAAAGCTTTTCGTCACTGTTTGTGTGTGATCAAGATCGCGTCGCGGGTTTGTATTGTGGGGATTTGCGCGTGGACTCGACGCGCCGCCTGTCGTGATGCGGAGTTGGATTTGTCCGGTTGTGTGTTTCCATACACCGAGACGGCTTTTGTGTCCAGGTTCGTTTAAAAAAATTGGTGGGTTTTTTATGGGCTTTGGGCCGAGCCCATATATGGTTTTTCACATGTTTTCAGGCCGGCCCAAAATATTAACCCAGCCCATTTTAATCACAAATTAAAATGAGAGGTGAATATTGTTAGTATTGTACATTTTCTATTGTATATTCGAAAATATCTGTGGTAACAAACTCAAGTGATAGTAACTAATGCCCTCTCTGTCTCAGAATGAATGTCATGTTTGTCTTGCATTTTTATCTCAGAACGAGCGTCCTCTTTTATTTTTAAGAAGTTATTTATAGCATAAAGTACTAATTACATCATTGTAATAAGTTGGTTAGTATCCACTGAGTTTGTTAAAGCACATCCTTATGAGAATTCAAAAAATAATAATACAACATTATTAACTTTCTGTTTGTTGGAAATAGTGACAATCATTTTGAGCCTGAGTATGTTATATGGATATTATTAGCATTTTTTTTTCGGTTCAAACCATGGGATTCCTGAGCAGGCTCGCACTTTCGCGATAGGCACCTTTAAGCCATTTGACCATATCCAGACTAATTCACGTTCGAGGCTTGGTCACAGGGTTAAAGATTTCTCACCTCTCCCTCACAAGCGTGTTGAGTGAGAATCGAACTCAAAAGATCTTCCCACTCACGCAGCCTCAGCGCACCAACTGCGCCACACCCAGTGGGTTATTAGCATTTCATACATAACTATGGGTTATTAGCATTTCATACATAACTAACCTTTTTAATATAGAAATAAAAAATAGACACTTATTTTAAGGCGGGGAGTACAACATTTATAAAACAAAAGTTAGATAAGTTATGATAGATTTTTTTTATTATGGTTGTAAGTAATTCATAAAATGCCCAATTTACCTTTTTTTCATATGAAAAGCCCAAATACATGATCTCAATATTGCTTTGGGCTACAAACTGGGCCAATGCCAAGCCCAATTACCAAATTGGATTTTGAGAATTGTAATCATAAGTTTAAGTTAATTGCACAAGTAGTTAACATATAAAGAGCAAGCAAAACTTGCATTTTCATTGATGCATTACATTTGTGAATTTACAAGCTACAAATTCACCATATTATATTTTGACATGTGTCACATTATCGTCAGCGACACGTGGTTTCCATGGGCCCAGCTTGTCTTGCCAACTATACAATTAGACAAATACCCAAAAATATAAAATCAATACACTTCTCATTATTAACATTAGTGACAATAATTTTATGAAAAATAAATAAAGAAAATTAGTAAATTACCCTAAAATAAGCTTCAAGCTTCTTTTTGAGTGTAGCATATTCCCTCTTGAGTTGTTGGAAAGTCCTCATGCATCTGTTTGAATCCATGCAAAAATCCACAATTTAATTGGTTTTATGAACATATATATTTTCAATGGCATTACAATAATTTATTATTTTTTGTATTAGCAAAACTACATAACAATAAAAATTAATTAATGTTATTCATATTTTCATAACCGAATTGGACCCGCCCTTTTGATCGGAGAACTAATTCATTATTTGTTTAAAAATATTGAAGACGATTAAAATTATATCCCTATGATTTGACAATTGGTTGAATAAGTTAATATTACATTGCTTAAATTTGACAAGTTGATCATATCAGTTCTCAAAACCAGTAATCATGATCTGCAGTGATCTATTAAAATCACACCGTTTTGATTAACAAATTGATATGATCAAATAAATCGAACATAAGATTAAATCAATATTTTGATAGAGTTTTTAAAACATTGATTGAGAGGGGAAAATATGAATTTTACCCTTCTCCACTTCCTGTTCTACAATACTCCATGAATTGTGTGGCCTCAGCTTTAACCTTTTTGGCTCCAATGCTGAATAAAAAAATCCAACAAAGGTTAAATACAAATAATTAATTAATTAATTTGTGTTGTGTTAAAGGCCAACATAGTATACAAAGAATATACTTTGTTCTATATATGTTTATTTAAACCTTTACTTTTCAATTCTTGAAAATATTTGTATACCTTGAACTACTTCCTTTGAATTGATGCATATAGTTATCCAACTTATTGAAATCAAGAGAGCCTTTTGCCCTGCAATTATATTAAAGAAAACATTTATAATATACCAACATAAAAAAAATTATAATAAAAACGAACGATTCAATACACGTGACTATTAAAAGAAAAATGCTTACAATGCTTGTTCTAGGCTAAGAATTAGCCTAGCCGAGTCCCTATAGTACAATGTGACAACCTCCTCCACAAAATTAGGGTTTGCATCATCTTGCAACTCTTCTAGTTGAATGAATTGTTCATCAAGAAACTCCTGCAGCAGCGTAAGTAGTTTCCATGAAATACCAATTAAGTTATAGTATTTGGAGACAATATAAGAAGGAAACATGCATTAATGTGCACGAATAGATGCACAAACACTAAGTGTTTGCGGGGTCACTAAGTTCAGCTCATCAAGAAATATTGGATCTCCACTTGTGTATTTATTCGTACACTTAAGATTTGTTAAAATTTATGAGCTTCACAAGTATATCACAAGAACAATCAAATTGTTTTTCAAACAATGTTGGGATCAGTTACAAAACCCTTTAACTCTCTTGATACTATCTACTTGGATAAGTCAACAATATTATGTCATCTATATTTATTTACATGTTAACTTAAATCTAATATATATATATATATTTTGTTCGCTTTAGTTTCTCTTGACTAAATTTACTCACTGCGTCACTATTGGTTGTGCACTTACATTCATATTTCAACACCTTAAATTTTTGCTTCGAACCTTTGACATATATACAAATAGTGTAATTACCAATCTCATAATGTCTATTTTTACCCTAAAGAAACCCAACTATTATTATCTTCGTTGTCCCACGTTTACGCACAAGTACAAAAGAAATGCATTGTTTTCAGATGTAAATGACGTGATATTATATAATTCATATGTTCTTCGATTTTAAGGAGGCATCAATGATGCATCTAACTAAAACTTCAGTCATAGGTACATAATTTATTACACGAGAAAACAAATGTTATTTGTTGTACAAAAAAATTGTTATTCATGAATGTTGACAATTTAAAAGTGTAGAAATTTACCTGATCAAAGAGGGATTGTCTCAATAGAGCAACTTGTCTATGAATCTGGTGGTTTCTCTCCATTGAAACTTGAAGGAACAAAATGAATGAGGTGATGATATGAAATATGGGAATGAGAAAAAGGGTTTATATAGCAGAGAAGAGCTAGAGATGATATGTGTGTGATTGAGTGTGCATGTATATGGACATGTTGGTGTGTAAAGGAGAAAACAATTTTCACTATTAGAGAGACTATCAAGATTCTACCAGGAAAATGAAATAAAGTGACCATAAAATATCAATGAGGTAATTAAGTTTTGGTGAGCAAAAAATAGATTATGTTTGATTTGTTAATAATTTACATCATGTCAACTTCAACTATAGTATGTTATTCATAACCAGCGTTCAATCGTTTAGAAAACAATATACATAATAGTAAGAAAAAGCGTCGAGGATGTCTCAACTAATGAATTCATCACAATTTTTCAAAACCTACGTTTTGGTTCGTTTTAGATCTCAAAGCATTGTTTTCTTTTCAACATAGTCATTAGTTATCGTCTTCACGTCTTACCAAAATAATCATTCATAAGCTGAAAAAATAACTAAGTTGGGATATATATGAATAAAAATTGAGATTTTTGGTGCAAGTGATCAAACAAAAATGTTGAAATATCTTTAGTGATTGTCAACAACTTGTAGGATCAAACTTATAATGAGTGTACAATCAAAAAGTCATTTACAACTTGGACTCTTAATCATATATTTCATTTCAGTGAAATGGTTACATAGTTAACTTCTTTGTACACTATTATCTCCAAAATTATGTTGTTATATGTGTATGCCAAATATCAAATTGGAATGCCAATGGATATGGAAGTTGGTATATATGAATGAAAGAGATCGACTACAGTTTCTTTTAGCGATAAATTCCGATTTGAGTCACTTTGTAGACAGGAAATTTCATTTGAACATATCATTAAAGTTCATTTAAAAAAATTTATACTTTTAACCTAATAAATTATATCTTAGTATTTACTCAATTAATCTCTATTTACCAAACTAATAAGAAGATTGCATGATGATGGAGGAAAATGAAATTCTTGGAAATATGCTTTGTTCCATTATGACATTTTCACCTATCTATCATGCGTGGATATTAAAAGTATAAAGATTCTAAAGAAGGAGAAAATTATCAAGGGAAATTAATTTTTAGTGCATTGAGCACACCTTCCAATAGGAGTGTGAGATAGAAATAGGATCTCAAAATTTAGAGTCAATGTTTTAACATTATACATTTCTAGAGGCCTTAAGCTGGGTGGTGGAATCAGGTGTTTTGCCGGTGATTCATGTGATTCAAGGTGAAGGGGAAGACATCAGTGTATTTGATCGTATTATTAATGATATTGCAGCTTTATCAAATCAGTTTGTTAGTATAGAATTCTCATTTACGAGGAGGTTTGCGAACGGAGTTCCTCTATCAAGTCACAGTTGATAAAACACGTATTTTGTTGGAACTTGGAAGTGCCATTTCCAAATCTTGCATGATCAAATTGTGTCGTACAATTATTCTTGCAAACAACATTCAACCCAAATGCTTTTATTGATTGAGTGCCTAGTAGAATTGCCCATTTTTGTGCCCTTTTTATTGTTTAAGTTAGAGGTGACAATTCTTAGGGCTCATATCATACTCATATCTTGTCAAAATATGCCGTGTTCAAGTGTCACTTTCATTTCACATTGTTTCCTTTATTTATTTAACTAAATGAATTAGAGTTAAAAAAGGTCGCCAATTAAATAATGAAGAATTATTTGAACTTTTATAATAGTTGTCAATCACTTATAAAGTTGTTAGAAAACCGTAAAAAGAATTTAGAACTAAAAAATAATTAGACATTATTTTGAAGATAAAAAAAATACCCATTTATGTAATGTTTTCAAATCCAAAAGAACTAATTTGATAATTAATTTTAAGTGTTCCTATTAATTAAGAGCCTAATTTATAGTGGTGGCAAGAGGGGATTGGTGAGTGGAGAATACAAGATCACAACTATCACAAACCAAAAGATAGAATCACAAGTAACCAAATGAGGTAAAACTAATGATTAAGAACAATATATATATATATATATCATACAATGATTGACACACACAAGAGCTTTACCTAGCAAATAATATGAATGGCTCTTGTCAGTCATCTTCAACATGAGCTGCATTTGTTACCAAGAACAAAAAAAAAAAAGAAAATTGATTGATTGAGGTTAAAAAGAGATAAAAGTGTTTTGATAAGAGATTCTTCCTCTTCACATTCCTCTATCATCACAGCCATTTACCTAATTGAAGTGCCCGTAAAAGGTAGAAGTTATTCAATAATCTCGACTTTAAGCTGAAAAATGTGTAAGAACAGTCTAGACGCTCAAAAGTAGAGCTCCAGTAACAAGCTAACACGTGTAGACATCAAAAGTTATTCAGTCACATCAGCACCATGTCAAACAAGAACATACTCAAAAGTATAATTGACTTTAAGCTTAAAAAAAGGCCTAGAAAGAGCCTAGACGCAGAAAAGTTATTCAGTCACTTGAGCACCATGTCGGAAACAAAATATCCAAATAAAAACACGTAAAACTCGCTAAGAACTCGAAATTCGGGTTTCTAAACTGATGTTAGTTGTTTTTCGATCAAAACCTCGCTTCTGCAACTAACCTACCAAACAACCTCGGATAAGAACATACCATTTCAATTTTTTTTACAGCTCTCACAACTGTGTGTATAGTCACATCTGCAACTTTGCCAAAGAAGTCAGTGGGCTCAGAATATATATATCATTTAGGTGTCATTTTTAAGAAAAATAAAATTCCTTTTCATGGAACTGATAGCGATTCTTTTTTCACATCAGTGTCACCTATGTTGATAAGAATCACATCCCACCTGCACAGAAAGTGCAATGCATTTCAGCTTATTCATAAGAACTGATATTATAGCAAATTACATCAGCAAATCACCAAAAACCAGCTCTTTGGCAATGGCATAATGGTTTGGTTCCCACTTTTCCCAGCCAAATGAACCAAATATAAAGAAAAGGTCATGTACGGTACAATCTTGGCGTCGAGATTAATTCACAAGTGAAATTCGATTCGAGATTAGATGGTAATTGGTAACACTTGTAGAGCATTAAGCAAGAACGTGCAATGAGATCACAAGTGTGCAGTTTTTTATGCTTTGAGTTCCTATTATCAAGACATGAATGCGGGTTCAAAAGTGAGTTCCTAGGATCATACGTAATATGCTTTTGTAAGTTGTTAATAAAGGAAAAAATTAATTCTGAAGCTTTCGAGAATCAATAGTTCTGATGCAAGTAGAGTTGGCAATATGTGTGTACATGTCGTGTCCGTGTCGTGTTAAGGTTGACTGTGTGTTATATGGGCCAACACGAAATGACATGTTTAATACATTTAACTTAATGGGTTGGTTGACAAGACATGACCTAACATGTTTTGCACGACACTCCCCAGCACTATCAAATATCACACATTTATCCTATTTTACATGACTATGTGTTGACTAGCTAGCACTTCTTTTGGGGTTAATTTACAATTATAACCCCTATGTGTGCATGTGTGGCGTGTCATTGATTATTCATGAGTGTGTTCGAACATGGGAAGATTACAAACTTAGAGAGCCCAAACACGCTTGTTTCATGTCGTATCATGTGCTGAAACCCGAACTACCAGCTCTAAATGCAGGCAAGAGACATCTAATGGCTAGTAGATTCAGTGGTACCGTTTTTGCCAAAAGTGGAAGCTAGGATTGCCACGTAAAAGAATTAGCTGCTCGGACCATACCTGATGGAGAAAAAAATATCCCCTTTTCCCACATCCAGAATGTGCTCGCGAGAATAATCCGAACTTGTGAGCATGAGATGCAATCATACAGAAATTACCTATGAGCGTAGCTTTCTAATCCTGAGGAGCTTTTCACAGATATACCTCCTCGCAGCATCAATTCTGCACATTTCCACAAGAATCCATTGCGCGGCAGATATTAGTGAAAGCAGCATCATCCCCCACTTTATGCCAGCTTTAGCTATCCTCCCCTGCCAAAATTTATCCACAAAACAGTGAGTCATATGATCTTGTAGCAACAATAAGCAAACATGAAAAAGACCGAACCAAATTGCAAATGTGGTACATCCACTATACAAGTGACAACAGAACAATAGTCCGTCTCTCCTACGACTCTGTAACGGTACTGACTAATATCTTCAAACTCATCAATGATATAAGTAAGTTGCATGGATCATCTTAACGATAAATCATTTATAAATTACCGCGAGCGACACCATAAAGTCTCGGTTTGACAAAGTTATACACTTTGTCAACTACCGGCTAAGACAATCTAAATAAGAACATGAGTCTGGCGACCATATACATAATATAATTGCCTCCACACCAAAATGTCTCATCAGCTATAGGAGCACAAGTTTGAATAGAACATATCATATACATAACCGATTTTCTCCACATCAGCATCAAGAAGAAGGGAGTGAACTAATTTCGGGAGCGGTAGCTAGTTGGCGTCGCTTCTTCAGGAGTTTCAGGTCAACGACAATAACTGCAATGTTGTCGGAACTGCCAGCGAGAAGAGCTTTCTCAAGGACTACTTGTGCAGCATATTGTGCTGGACGACATGAACTTTGATTTGAAGCTGCCAGCTTGCGTTGGTGTCTCAGGGTTCTGCGAGCTAACAGTGCGGCCTCCTCGTTAGACACGACATCCCAAAGCCCATCGCTTGCCATAATCAAGCACTCGTCTTCTTCGCTCCTAGCCATGAAAGTAACTTCGGGCACTGGAACAACCATTGGTTTCAAATTTGAATCACCTGCAATTTAGACATAGATCGAAGAAAAACAAATTAATAAATCTAACGCTATATAAAGGAAAGTGCACAGAGTTATCAAACTACAAAACACTGAACAATAACATGATGGATTCAATCCCCTGGCAAAACAAAAGCTGCAAGTAACGCCAACAATTGAACATAATTAAGAGCCGATGTCATATGAATTACTTAACTTTAACCCATCATCAAATCGACCAGTGTAGAGTTAACAAAATCAAGAATACAAACGACATGTTTCTCCTATAACCCACAAGATCCAATAGAGAGTGATCCCAATATATGCCTACTTCACATTAGCTATTGTTGATGTAAAAAAAATTAAAAAAAATAAAAAATAAAAAATTCAGCATGTCAAGTTTGAGAGAGACGTTAAAAACAAGAACTGATGTGTTGTTGCTACCTAAGTTCTGAATGTCCTAATATTCAAGCCGGGTTTCCAATTAACCAACAATGCTCGAAGGTGAAAACGTCAACAAACTCCAAGCCTTCTCTCTAAATCCTTACCAAGTTTCTGGGAGAGGAAGAATTGATTACATGACCAAATTAACAACTAAGATAGTGATGCAACCGCCAATGATGCCTTAACATTTGTTAGTTCTTTCCTAAAATAACTCTCTATTTTCAGTTGTTTAAGCCAGGAATCACACATGTTTCACTTTGCAAAGTTAATGATCTTCTCAGATGATGGTATATTCAACGCGCATGTTGGCCTATAAGGCTGTAAGCACTTTCAACCAAAAATATGATGAACTGATGCTTTGATTTCACAATTTACCTTCAACGCCTTCATTTAATAGACACTGGTTTCTCATAATAGAATGCTAATCATCCGAAAGATCAACGAACATACAAGTAGAGCCTCTTTTTACGAAGAAACGAAACAATATGAAGCAAAACGTCGAGAAGTTTACTAACATAAAGTGCCAAATATACTTATCCACACATAAGATAGTGCATTAAATGATACCCCCTCTGCCCCAAAATGGGTGTTTTGGATTCTATTTTGAGCAAAATTAAGAAGAAATTGGTTAAAGTTGTACATTTCCTCTTGGTAATTCATGCATAACTAACTTCTTACAAAGAAAACAAGACAGTGAAGACACTCATTTTGGGACAAAAAGCAAAAGAAACTGGACAATCATTTTGGGACGGCAGGAGTAAGTAATTTACTAAAATGCAATAAAGAAGTATTTTTTAAAGAAGATATATACCTATTGATCGTGTCATAGAAAGAACACCATCTACCCTCAGACAGCCCACAAATAGAACTCTGCCACCAGCATCACAAATCCTATCAGCTTCATCCTTTCTATCTAACTACAAAAGAGACAACACGAAGGCGTATTCTTGATTAAACAAGTAGCATTTATGCTGATAAAAATGCAAGACATGTCTAGTAGTGTCTGCATATTACAACATGCTGGTTGGATAATAGATCACAGTAAAGTCAATTATTGGAAACCATTAATGCAGAAATGAAGTAAAGAGCGAGAGAAAGGCAGAAGTCCATGCACATTGACCCGCTGCATAATAAACTTTCATGGGATATGACATCATTTATTACAATCGTAGCACAGAGAGAAACACGCGACTCGCTTAATTAAGAAGTTACAATTTGAGCCGTGCTTGCATTATGTCATTTCATAAAGGATATTATTCTATGAGCTACAAACATTAATGAATTTTCCTCATAGGAAATTTTCGGAAAACTTCCATCTAAGTTCTCAATTTCTCATATTCGTCTAAAAACGAATAAAACCATTTGAATGTACAGATATCAAAGAACTTTTTTTGTATCCATAAGATCCTAATAGGTACTCTTATTATCTACACAATACCGACAAAGAGTAGCAATTAAAACTTAGAAGTTATAATGTACTTGGCTAATTCAAACATCAGTTACACACTCGTGAACTCTCAAATGCAAAAGAGGACACACCTTATGGTCAATAGTCACAGGGATTGCTTGAGTCCCACGACAAAGCACGGCCCTAGAATCACAGCAATTGGCAATGATAATCTGGCACGCTGACAAAACCACTACCAAAGCCGTTGATCCAACTGAGGGTGGTAGAGTATCATCACAAACAGCGTTATCCGCCATCACAAAAGCCCCAGATAAGGCAACTTCCCACCTCCTACTCCATTCCTCTTCACGACCTCTCTCCCACTCTTCTGCAACCAGCTCATGGAGCCACTTTGCACAATAGTGACTCACCTGAAAATCGACATTGACATAATAAGTCCCGTAAGTGTAAAAAGGTAAGTAAATGCATTTAAAAACTATTATTAGGCATGTGTTTTGAACACGTGGTGTCAAATAACAAAGTAAAAACAAACTCTATAACGTAAGCACTCTCTGTTCGTATTCGGCGTATCATAATTTAACACGCTTGAACTGAAATTTTCAAATGATCCATTACTATATACTTTTATTTTGGGCCACAAAACAAGGAACCGTGTCTTACGCATAACTCAAACTCATATAACTATACGTGAACGGGTACAAAGTAGTATAAGAAAAGAATAGTGCAATAACAAGTGGATCAAATTAGGCCGATTACTGGAGAAAGGAAGGGTCGAATAGCTAATATGAAACTTATAGGGAATGCTGCATTATACATTACAGAAGATGGAATGGAAATTCTAGGAAAGGCATCTATTGGAAGATTCTCGAGATCTTTGTTGTCATCCCTTGACTCCGTAACTAGGATCCAGACGTTACTAAATGTATAGATGAATATGAAGAGATTCTATCCAATGTGCAAATTACAGTACATGGACTAGGATTGTGTGGATTTTGTAAAAATAAAATGGTCATTGTTTCTTAGATACCAAGGCGGGTTCCTTCTTAAAGAAAGAACCAATTTGAGAAAGGGTTTATGATTACGAGTAGAACACGCCTTTTTTTCATTATGAGTTATATGAGTTCATCTATTGCTCATCATCTCTAGCAATAGATGCTAATACAAGCCCATCTCATAGTTAATCTCGATTCCGCAATGTCTACCTATTTGGTTTCTTCTTTTCTTTGCCCAATATCGAATATGAATGTAAAATCTATGCTAATACAAGCCCATCTCATAGTTATACCACAAATGCCAAGGCTTAAGGAACTCCACTTCTTTCATAAATATATTCTATATTAAGAACACTAAGTAAAGATTGGCGATATCCTAAAGCCAGCTACATGAATAGTCTAAAAAATGCAAGAGAAAATATAACTTTTAGTAACAACAACAACCCGTAAAGTGAAAAAACAAAATCAAAAGGCTTGTGTACTTTGAATTGATCACTTTCAGAAAAATAATCTATAATGAGGCACCTAACTCTAATACTCTATAATCAATATCACCATGTGGAAAGCATATCTATTCTCTTAGTTTAGTTCTTTCTGAAGCAAAGTATATCCGACATTTCAATATGATACTAGAATCATTTATGAGCCTTGCTTTAGTAACTGAGTGAAAGAAGAATCAACAAATACTTTAGTTGTGCACGCCTTGTCGCCTTCAACACTGAAATCCTCCATATTTCCACTTAAGAACATCAAATCTGTAAGCACCCGTTGTCCCCAAGATCGTTCCATAGCAGCAGCTCGGAGACCCTCGCTCAAAAGTAGTTCATCAACGAGAGACGGACAGCACGAAGCCAGTTAATAACATCTTCTACCTTATCCCAATGAAAACACTTGTACTATGTCTTCTGTCTGATGAGTTTCCTCCGAGAATCTATAATTGCTTTCGTCATATTACACTACACATATACACATACACATACACATACACATACACATACACATACACATACACATACACATACACATACACATACATATACATATACATATACATATACATATACAGCAGTACAATTTGGTCCACTCAACAAGAAAGTAGAGGCAACAAAGCATTTTCAGTAACATATGCATCCATAGAACAATTAATCAAACCTAAATAATAAATCACAAAAATGGAAGCAGCTCAGTCAATCCTAGTTTAGCTAAATTTTCTACAACCATATCTTAACTACTACAAAATTACAGTACATAAGTAAGAATTAACCTTTTCCTCTTCTTTCTTGCCTGGTTTTGTTTGTACTGTGCTTCATAGATTGTACCTTTCTCTTTCATTTTCTTTTCCTTATTTTCCCGAGAAACAAACAGAGAGCTAAGAGTTTTGGTAATTGGGATTTGTTGCAAATGGGAACTGAATCAAATGAGAGGGAAGCTTTAGTTTTAATTGGTTTTTGGTCCATGAATTTGGGCTCAAAGAAGACGGCCCATTAACAAGGCCCAAAAGTGGGCTTCTTTTAGCCCAGATTTGATTGATTCGTTTATATATAATTTTTTTTTCAAGGGGTCCCACACTAACTTTTTGACTTTCTTTCAACTTGAAAATTACTTCCATGGTCTTATTTTGCATTTTTTCTTATTTTGCATTAAAAAACACTAAAATTATTTTTGTATTAAAAAATATTTTCTGAGTCGTACAAAGTGTTTGAATAGTTACAAGATTTGAGTTTGAATTTGAGTCAAATTCAATAGCAATCTAAACAATCTTACAAGAAAGAGTTTCAATTGATTGTCATTTTAAGTTTATGATTCTCTAAACATTATATTTATTATTGAAATACAACATTAAACTTCAAAGTTCAAATAATGAATTCTAATTAAATTCTAGTTCACAAAAAGCAACCTTAAGTTACTAGTAAATCATGCAAAATCATTTTCTAAAATAATAAAATAAGATAAATTTCTTTTGTGTATTGCTGAGTCTCAACAAACAACTCTGTAACTGAAACAATGTGTTTATTAATTATTTGTTCACTTATATTTATGTTTTTTGTGTGTACATTTAAAGAATAATGAATAATATAAAAACAATAAACACAACTCTCAATGTCTCTTAACTTTTACTCAATGCATGAGATACACATGTTAGATAAATCCAAAAATTAAACCCATTGAATATTAGAGCAACTCCAATGGGAGTA